>JBBGZY010000449.1:4025000-4117500 GCA_037952925.1 Lithobates clamitans | reverse complement strand
TTAATGTAATAAAAATAAGTTGTCACATAAAAGTGGACCATTGTTGTCACATAATACACATATGGAGAGTATCTAATAAAACACATAGTAGGTTAAAACACAGCTTTTGACAGCTCTAAGTGTTTCATGGATTGATCCAATCTTCAGAAGCATGCACGTGTCTTGAGATATGCAATATATGGTAGTAGGGATATCTATAAGGTCTGAACCTGCCAAGGAAAAGGGATGTTAATAAAAAAAAGAAGAAAAAAAATAGAACCCATAATGGCCCTCACGCTCAAAAATACTTAGACAAAATTGTATGATAGGGGTGTGGCATTAAGGATCGGAGACCCCCTCAGGGCATCACCACTATTCTGTATTTTTATTTCCACTCGCTTGGACCTCACTGACACCCTTTATAATAATAACAATAATATTATCTGTCCTGCCCTTTGCAAAGCACAGGACACTTTGTACACCATATAAACTATATTATGCTCACAGTAGTCCTCGTCTTGTTTTCAGCACCTTTGGTTACCCATGCTTATTTTTAACTTCTTAGAAATCTACCCTCCTTGAATGTTGTCCTTGCCGGGCCTCAGGCCGCCCCATGCCACCTCAGCTCCCGGTGGTGATGCCCTTAGGGGGTCTCCGATCCTTAATGCCACACCCCTATCATAGATATCCTGATAGATATCCTTACTACCATATATTACATATCTCAAGTCCCGTGCATGCTCCTGAAGATTGGATCAATCCATGAAACGTGTATAGCTGTCAAATGCCGTGTTTCAACCTACTATGTGTTTTATTAGAGATACTCTCCATATGTGTATTATGTGACAACAATGGTCCACTTTTATGTGACAATTAGTTTTTATTACATTATCTGTATATACATGAACTGTATTGGAGATTATATTTTTTATCATTACTGCTATTATGTACCATATTACTGATATAAACTAATACATTTATTGCTGTATTCCTATGTGCTTCATTTAAAGCCCCACTGCCCTTTTCCCATTTAGACAGGGATGGAGGCACTGGACCTTACCAGATCACGGTCACCGCCTCACTTAAAGTCTGAAATTGTTCTTTTCTTTATAAACGACAAAGCTACTCTATGCTGTACATGCAAGGTTACAGCTACAGCACCCAAACGTGGGTCAAGATGGAGGACTTGGTCATTTTACACATAATCTGCAGATTATAAGTAAAAGTCTCCTGCAGTCGACCGATAATCTGAAACAATGGGTCTGTGCTTACTTGTTTATTTTAATGTTGCTTATTCTGCACACAAGACCATGAAGAGGGGGTAACTCTGTGTCACCATCACATTAGCCGGCGAATGTATTTAATTTACAGAAACAGAGGTGCTGGTCTAGATGATAAATGTTCCTTAAAGAGGAGTTCCACCCAGGGGGTCCATTAAAAAAAAAAAAAAATTAAAAGTCAGCAGCTACAAATACTGCAGCTGCAGACTTTTAATTGGACACTTACCTGTCCCTGGGTCCAGCGATGCGGGGGATCGAAGCCCCGCTCGTCCCCCCCTCCGCTCGTCGGCGCCGGCATTTCAACTGTGGGCGCCGGGCTGTGGCTTCACAGCCTGGCACCCACTGCGCATGCGCGAGCGGCGCCGCGCACCGTGATTGGCCGTTCAATCACCTGGGACCTGTAATGGGTCCCAGATGATTGACAGGAGGGAGGGAGCAGAGCCGAGCCCTTCCTATGCCGAGGGGGAAGTGATGTCACTAGCCCAGGCAAAGGAAGAGGCAGACTACGAGGGACCACCTAGCAACAGGCATTTAGAGGTAAGTAAAAAAAAAAATATCCAAATTTTTTTTTTTTTTTTTTTAGAATTTTTCAGGTATTTTTGTTTTTTTGGGTGGAACCCCACTTTAAAGAGGAGCTACAGGATAACCACTAAGCGCCCCCCCCCCCCCAAAAAAATGTAAAAAGTCAGCAGCTACAAATATACAAATACAGTAGATGCTGACTTTTAATATTAGGGCACTTAACTGTCCAGGAACCCAGCGGTGTCCTCACCCTAGCCAAGTGAATGGGCCGGCTGCAGGGGAAGGAGGGGGGGTGGGCGTTCAAACTTCTATTAAAACCAGGTACCCAGTCCCCCCCTCCAAGGGTGTCATATACATGTTTTGGGCAGATGTGGGAGATTTAAAAGGCTAAATTCACCTTTCGCATGAAAGTGGCTGCACAGACAAAGGCCCCAGTAGGTTAAAAAAAAAAATAAAACAAAAAAAACAGCAGGTCTGAAAAATTGCAATTAATGCAAGTGCCATTGCTGTAGGGGACTGTCACCACCACTGAGGACTGGCCAAAAACGCCAATATATACTTATTATCCCTGTGTCCAGCTGTGCGGCCATTCTATATGTTGGACACTCACTCCCAACATCTCAGGAGCTGGCGCTCTTGCTGGTTCAAAAGTTGTGTCTGTTTCAGCACTTTCTTGGCAAAATGTGACCTTTAGACCATTTTTTATATCTCTCTAGCACCGTATTAGATTTTTGCATCACAGTTCCTGGTTCTGCACCCCTCTGCCCATTATAAAGGGGGTCCAAAAATCCATGTTGGATATTTTTTTTTTTTTTTTAACACTGTGGAAAAGGCAACAGAACCACCTGGAACATGTAAAAGTAGGAGAGAACACCCATATTTTTAGGCAGAGAACAGTTGAGTATTATGGCAGGCGGATCAAGCAAAAAAAGAGGCAAGAGCTAACTCAGCCCACCAGACTGCAACGATAAAGAAAATATCAATCTTGGGTAGGACTGACCCTTAATGATAAAGAATTGATAATGTGCCTACTAATTCCTAGCTATCAATAAAAACTGAAGTCAGATGGGTGAAATATAATTTCTGATTGGTTGGTTTGGAATCCTGCCTCATTAAATATGCCCAGCCTTTTTATTACGAATGTATGTATTTCAAGAATGTCCTGGTGTTTTCTGTACCTCAGTGTCTCCAATCAGAGCTACAAGTTTCTTGGCCCTCTCATCCAGACTGACATGTTGGGTGGGGAACATCAGAGCTTTGATGTACTCTGTGGGGGATGAAGTTAGTCATAATCAATACATGGAAGAAGACAAAGTGAAACAATGATAAATTAGATTAGCACTCATAAAAGGTAGGGGTCAAAGGTCACAGGTGAAATGATGTTTATACAAAGAAACCATATTGTAGATATCTCAAATAGTATGTGTTATCACTGACCTTGATGGTTATCAGGAATATAGTCATTTACTTCGGTATAGACAAGCAAAGCCGGGAGACATAGAGGCTGATTAATTTCATTCCTGAGACAGATGTAGTGATAACCTAACAAATAAATAAAAGATTAATCAGGAGATATACAATAACAGATTGAGGCAAAAGAACAAAAAAACCTTCCCTGGCTTATATCTACCAAAATGAAAATAAAATCCATGGCATTCTTAGACTAAACTAAACATTAGACTGCAAACCATTACGTAAAGCCCCCCTCCCAACCTGCCATGTATCATACAACAACACATACTTCTGACATTAGATTTGGTCTTCTATGCATGATGTTGCTTTTATTTTCTGAGGATGAACTTATCTCTGGACATCTGACTGCCATCTATGGGGGAGACTTGGGGTACTTTCACATTGCTGTGTAGCAAAATCGCAGTAAATACGCATGCGTTTCTGGTGCGTTTTTGGGTTGCCTGCATCTGTGAAAAATGGATGTGACTCAAAAACGCACCAAAAAATGCAAAATTACAGTGGGTTTTTACAGCAATCTCGTTTTTGGTTTAAAAACCGCACCAAAGATGCAGCATGCAGGACTTTTTCAAAACACACCGCTCCTCTAAAGCAGTGGTGTGAAGAGCCCCATAGGATTTAAAGGGAAACATTTTTCTTGCATGGTAAAAATACAGGACCTTCAGCTTACTGACTTAAGCTTTGGCGATAAAACCTGGAAGCGGATTGGTTACTATGCACAGCTGCACCAGTTTTAGTAAACCTGCCTCTGTGTTCACACAAGGTAGTACAAAGGAGACCTAGGAGGTTCAATTCACAAATTCTCTTGTTTGACCATTACTTTATATGATACCGTGCCTTACACACCTCCAGAGATACGTGCTGATGTCATTGTGTTCCCAGAAGTGTGGGTGGATTGGGTGTTTGACGGCAGAGAAAGGTTTATATTGTGCAATATTTTATTGCGTTTATGCAAGTGCAATTTTTTAGCTTATTAAATTCTATGTGGCGTGTCTGCCTCTATTATAATTATTCTAGGCACTTATATAGCGGCGTCAATTTATGCAGCACTTTACATATACATTGTACATTCACATCGGTCCCTACCCTCAGGGAGCTTACAATCTAAGGTCCCTAACTCACATTCGTAAACTAGGGCCAATTTAGACAGAAGTCAATAAACCTACCAGCATGTCTTTGGAGTGTGGGAGGAAACCGGAGTACCCGGAGGAAACCCACGCAGGCACAGGGAGAACATGCAAACTCCAGGCAGGTAGTGGTTGGGATTTGAACCAGTGACCCTTCTTACTGCTAGGCAAGAGAGCTACCCACTACACCACTGTGCCGCCCCAGTTCTATGTTCCTTTATGAGCGCTGTTGGACTAGTGACGTATGGAGGAGCTCTAAAGGAATTCCTGTTGCCTTGAAGGAGTGCCAGCAGACATGTGGTGATCTTGGTACATTCTTTACTTATGGGCACTTTGTGAGACTTCTCTTTAGAGGGTCATTACAGCTGGTAAGCCTGCGTTTATACTATTGAGGTGGTGGCTTTGATGCACAGATGCCTAAACACATTAGTGATGGACAACTATTGTGGCGTTATGACCTACATATGAGAACTTAGAGGACTTTTTTTTTCTTCATCACGTGGACTTTATAATATATTTTTTGGATATATAATTTTTAAGAAATCATAGCAAATACAACTACCTTCAGAAGGCATACTGTAATGTAAGGTTATTAAAAGCTGACTTTCCTTTTCATTCTGCAGCACTGTAATTTTCTGTAAAATTCAATGCAATATGACAAACTGGAGGCCTTCTATACACAGTTTGTGTACAGAGTTTCCCTAGAAATGTAATTTGTTCTTGTGTGAATGAAGTCTGCACTTAGAGCACTTTCACACTGGGGCGGGCGTCGGCAGTAAAGCGCTGCTATTTTGCTATTTTTAGCAGCGATTTACCATAGTTTTGCGGCGCTTTTTGGCCGCTAGCGGGCCACTTTTACCCCCACAACGGCCGAAAAAGAGTTAAAACCGCCCACAAAACAGCGCTTAACATTGATTTCAATAGGCAGGGGCGCTTTAGGAGTGGTGTATACACTGCTCCTACAGCACCTCAAAGATGCTGCTTGCAGGACTTTTTTGACCGTCTTGCCAGCGTCCTGCCGATGCACCGCTCCAGTGTGAAAGCCCGAGGGCTTTCACACTGGAGTGAAAGGAGAGGCACTTTGCAGACATTATTTTTAGCGCTATAGTGCCTGTAAATCGCCTCAGTGTGAAAGTAGCCCAAGATACAAATCAGGTTTTAGGCATCACCTGTAACAAATATTTAATTTTTGGCGAGCTGCTTTCAAAAAGGGATGCAGACCCTGCAACTTTCCTCATTAGAAAACTAAGCGCATCAGCTGATTACAAATGAAAAAGTCATTCCCATTCAAATACACTCTGCACACAACAAACAGCTATTTCTTCAGAGTAGAAACAGATAGGAATCTGCAACAAAGTTTATTAACCACTTCAGCTCTGGATGGTTTGACCCCTTTCATGACCAGGGCATTTTTTTGTCATTCGGCTCTGCGCTACTTTCACTGGCAATTGCATGGTCATGCAACAATGTACCCAAATTAAATTTATATAATTTTTTTTTGCACAAATAGAGCTTTCTTTTGGTGGTATTTGATCACCACTGGGTTTTTTCTTTGGCATTTTACAAATTTAAAAAAAAAAAAACGAAAATGCAGAAGGAAAAAAAAACAATATTTTTTACTTTCTGCTATAAAACATATCCAATAAAAAAATTCAAATTTTTTCATACATTTTGGCTAAAATGTTATCTGCTACATGTCTTTGTCTTTTGTAAAACAAATTCCCAACAAGTGTATATTGATTTGCATGAAAGTTATAGGGTCTACAAACTATTGTGTATATATACTGAAATTGTTATTTATTTTTTGTTTTTATACTAGTAATGGCAGTGATCAGCAACTTCTAGTGGGACGGTGATAGTGTGGCAGACAATCTGACACTAACTGACGCTGGGTGGGAACTGACGGACACTGACATCACCAGTGAAACTAATACAGTGATCAGTGCTAACACTATACACTGTCACTGTACTAATGACAAAAAATGATTTGGGTGTGAGGCCCCAGAAAAAGAGTTACTAAATGGCAACAGAATGCGATCCTTTTAAGAGTATCAAAAATTCATATTTATTAAGGTAATTTAGAACAGATTGGCAAAATAAGTCAAATGTCAGGAAAAATAACAGCTTCAGTATAATGGCCAATAGAAAATCACTACAATAATTGATGCATCACACATACACTTAAACATAAGACACTACATGTAACAATTAAAAAGAAGCGTCCACATGAAGCTACATTATGTACTATAGCGAAACGCGTTGACCTCACCACGGTTCTGTCATGTGACGCCGCCTCACCAAGCTCCCATCTTTGAGGACGCTGACTACACGTGGAGACATCCAATCATGACGGCACCCAGCCGGCCACATAGGCAAAGCCATAGCTGGGTATACACTGATATCAGTGCTTGGAGACCAGCGACAGACCCACGGAGAGGACTATAGAGGACGGAGGCCATCAGCATATACAACGTATGGGCGGTAAAGTACCTCTAATACTCGGCTAAAGTATTTAGCCCGCTACAGTTGACTTAAAATATAGAATCTGAATACATGAAGCCCCACATCCCCTAACCTACCACGGTCTCACGATTGGCAATACCCAGAAGGGACTAAAAGTCTAATACCTATGAAAGGTGTACACAGTACCGGGACTAAACACGATCCTAATTAAGGATCCATTTTCCATCTTCTAAACGGTTGTCACCGGGACTTTCCAGGAAAAATCTTTTCATATGTATAAGATTTGCACTTAATACATTCTTACCAATACCTGGTTAAAGACTACTCAAGATATGTTCCCCTGGATGGAAAGATCATAACTTATGTCTCCCAATGCCATGCACTTTAGGGCATTCTTTGCTCCTTTATAAGTAATTTCATAAACCGTCAGCCTCCTCTTTCCTTTCCCTTTCCCCTATCCATTCATTCCAGGAGCCATGCACAGGTTAAGCTGTCACTTTACATAGTACCCTCTTTTTTTTAAAGACATATCCATGATGAATTTCATGTAAGTGTATGTGTGATGCAACAATTATTGTAGTGATTTTCTATTGGCCATTATAGTGAAGCTGTTATTTTTCCTGACATTTGGCTTATCATTTTGCCAATCTGTTCTAAATTAACTTAATAAATATGAATTTTTGATACTCTTAAAAGGATCGCATTCTGTTGCCATTAGTAACTCTTTTCTGGTGCCTCACACCCGAATCATTTGTTTTTTGCTATATGTTTAGTTATGGCAACAGCACCCTACACCGTGTAGGATCCATGAGTAACCACCCTACTTGTTGAGGTGAATATACGTGCTAAGCCTGCCTTTTTTGTTGTTTTTCCACTGTACTAATGAGACAGGAATAGCTGGGAAGGGGTTAACATCTAGGGGTTAACTGTGTGCCTAACAAGTGTAATGTGTGTATTATGTGCTGCATTTACTAATAAATGTGGCTGATTTTTTTTCTCCCTGCTTTTCTAAGGGAGAAAAAAAAATAATCAGCCACATCTCTACTCTTAGCTGACTTTCTAAGCTGAGCAGCCGTTCCCGGCATGACTCATGGCTGGGACCTGCTGATTGGCTTGTGCTGTACTGAATTAAAGCACAGACGGTTTAGGAGGCGAGTGCACAGTGGCCACCCTGTCACTGTATATGTGCATGGGGCAGTCTGCAAGTAGTTAAAGTGGGGTTCCACCCAAAAGTGGAACTTCCGCTTTAAGCACTCCTCGCCCCCTTACATGCCACATTTGGCATGTAATTTTTTTTTTTTTTTTGGGGAGGGGTGCTTAGTTTCAAATGGGACTTCCTGTCCCACTTCCTGCTTCTGACTACGGGCCGCCTAGGGGACTCCTTCTCTCCTCCCTCTTGGCAATCTTCTGCGACACGTCACAGGTCCCAGAAGATTGCCTGTCCACTGTGAGAGCGTAGCACGACTAGTGCATGTGCAGTGCACGCCCGGCCATAAGGCCGCAAGCTGTCACGGCCAGGTGCCCACAGTTTCAAAGAGGGGCCGTTGAGAGGCGGGGGAGAGGAGCGAAGCTCTGTGCGGCCGCATCGCTGGACCATGGGACAGGTGAGTGCCTGTTTATTAAAAGTAAGCAGCTACACTTTTTGTAGCTGCTGACTTTTAATAAACAAAAAAAAAGCCTGGAACTCCGCTTTAAAATGCCTGCAGTGCACAATGATCACCCAGAGGAGAAGGTTTTCTCTCAACAAAAGGGGAGTTACTCTTTACCACAAGGCTAAGGAGTCAATTCACAAAGACTATTGCACAGGTTATCAATTAGTAATACAACACCAGATTCAAGATGGAGATAACCAGTGGCGGCTGGTGCTTAAGGGGGAGGACAAACCGACACCCCCAATCCCCTAGGAAGATGGTAAAGCCGCGATCCCCCCCCCCCCAACTGGAGACGGACGGGTGGCTGCCGTTCAGAGGCCTCCTTACTTTAGAAGGTAACTTACAAGGATCTGGGGCAGTGCTGCTGCTCCTCCTACAGGTAGTGAGAGGTGGTGGGTCCTGAGACCCGATTGCCCGGGAGTCCCAAGACTCCCTGCTGTTCAGGTCACAGGACCCACTTCCTGATTGGCCGGGAGAAGAATCAGGAAGACAATAGCGAATATTAATTTGCTATTGTCATACAACTGGGTAGGCTCAATGTGCAGTGCTCTGTGCCCTGAGCCCACCCTTTTTTGAAGCCAATTAGAGCCTCAGGCTCTAGTCATGTGCTTAAAAAAAAAAAAAGAACTCCTATTGAAATCCATGCGTCCAGGGCACCCTGCATGTAGAATAGATGCCGGGAGCATGGATTAGGGGGGCGATGCCCCCGCACCTCTTATGGGCGGGCCGCCACTGGAGATAATAGAGTTACAATAGATTTGTACAGAGGAAGCAGGTAAAGGAGCTGTTTCAGAAGAAACCAATCCCTAAGGCAGTGTTCACATAGCTGATTAGGACCAAACAGTGGATTATTGTGGCTACAATAAGTGAATTCCTGCCGTGGGAATCAAAGGTCCATGCAAACAGCTGCAGCTGGGAAGCCTGTACAAATGAATATCAGGTGGCCACGACTGACTGTATGCAAACACTCATGGAGTGATTACCTGCAATTAGGGACAGATGATCGACCCTGGACACAATCCATGTCCTTAACCGCAGGTAAATCACTCCATGTGCAATTACATGTGGACAGCCATGGCTGCCTGTTTTTCATTTCTACAGGCTTCCCAGATGCAGCTGTATGCATAGATCTGTGATTCCTGCTGCAGGAATCCACTGATACTTGCCACAATAATCAGTTGTTTTTTTAAAATAATTAAACAACAGAAAGAGCCTTGCGCTTAGTGAAACTAAATATTCAACCAATAAAATGTGGGACGGCAGAACTCTAACATTGGAATACTGGACAGATACTTGAAATAAAAACAATGTTTCCCTTGCCTACCAGGCCAATTCTGACATTTCTCTCCTACATGTAAATATCATAATTTTTTTTGCTAGAAAATTACATAGAACCCCGAAACATTATATTTTTTTTTAGCAGAGACCCTAGAGAATAAAATGCCAGTTGTTGCAACTTTTTATCTGCATCTTTTATCTTTATCACGGTATTTCATGCTTTAAAAAAAAAAACAAAACAGTAAAGTTAGCCTATTGCATAATGTGAAAGATGATGTTACGCTGAGTAAATAGATACCTAACATGTCACGCTTAAAAATTTGCACACGCTCGTGGAATGGCATTAAACTGCAGTACTTAAATATCTCCATAGGCGACGCTTTATTTTTTTTTACTGGTTTCATGTTTTGAGTTACAGAGGAGGTCTAGGGCTAAAGTTATTGCTTTCACTCCAACGTTCGCCGCAATACCTCACATGTGTGATTTGAAAACCGTTTACATATGTGGGTGCGACTTGCGTATGTATTCGCTTCTGCGTGAGAGCACATGGGGGACAGGGGCACTTTAAAAGAAAAAAATTATTGTTAATTTTACTTTTATTTTTCTAGTTTGACACTTTTTTTAATCACTTTTTTCCTATTACTAAGAATGTAAACATCCCTTGTATTAGGAATAAGAATGACAGGTCCTCTTTACAGTGAGAGAAGGGGTCAATAAGTCCCCACCTCTCACCTCTAGGCTGGGAAGTCTGAAATAAAAAAAAAAAGAAAAACAACTATCTCAGTTTCCCAGCCGAGGTGGCGCCATTTTTTCCAAGTGCAAAGGCCGGGTGTTACGTCATAACATGAGGCCCGTCCTCCAAACGATCTTAGAGACTCCGGGGACCATTTCCCACACTCCAAATACATGTTGGTAGGCCAATTGGCTCCTGTCTAAATTAGCCCTAATATGTGTATGTATGAATGTGAGTTAGGGACCTTAGATTGTAAGCTCCTTGAGGGCATGTGTCAAAAGCAAAACACAGATGTCTGTGTGCACCGATTTTTATGCATTACCCAAATAAATTGGCAGGGGGATCCCATGAACTGGGAACAACCGGAAGCCCACGGTACAAATAACCCACCCCTGCCTTCATGTCTCACCTGGTCGTATTGCAGACACTGGCAGAATCCTGTGACCAACAAACTTTCCACCTTCTTCAAACACAGCAATGCGAAGAGAGGCAAGTGTAGGTAGCACCACCTAGAGTAGATGAAGCAGCTTATATTAAAGTGATACTAAAGTCTCAGTGTTTTTCATTTAATAACAACAAAATGTTATACTCACCTGCTCTATGCAGTGGTTTTGCACAGTGCAGCCTAGATCCTCCTCTTCTCAAGTCCCTTGTCGATGCCCCTGGCCTCACCCTCCTGCTTAGTGCCCCCACAGCAAACAGCTAGCTATGGTAGCACCCGAGCTGAGGCCCTGTTTATCCATTCAGACACAGAGCCGCAGTTCGACCCCGCCCTCTCTCTCTCCTCATTGGCTCACTGACTGACTGACAGCAGTGGGAGCCAATGGCGCCGCGCTGCTGTCTCAGCCAATAGAAGGCGAGTCCCGAGCAGCAGAGTCTCTCCTGCAGCATCGCTGGATCGAGATGGGATCAGGTAAGTATTAGAATGCATTAAGATAAAAAAAAACCTTCTAACTTTACAACCACTTTAAGTTACACAGTGAAAGTGGAACATGGTTAGAAAGAAAGGGAACCAGAAACTCATCAGAAAAGTCCATACCTTTGAGAATTCAAATGGCTCCTCGTCCCACACAGGGTTAAAAGAGTTTCCTTGGGATGTTTTTGTCTTATACTTTCTTTTCGTGTCAACAGGCAAACCAAACATATCAACCTCTACATATATTCCAACACGTTTATCAGACAGGAACTGGCCTGAGATAATCTGGGAAGAAAGACAAAAAAAAGTTAGGACTGATCCTGCAAAGTTAGTTTCTCCAGTCTACTTCCTTCCACTTTTCTACTGCCCTCTCACCTTAATTTTTACAGTATTTGCCACAATCCCATCAACAATATTTTCTGTGAAAGGATCAAAGGGTTTATCAGTCCTACGCATGAATTCTGGCTTTAGAAGGTACCCACTGCGCCGGTTATATTCAAATATCCCCATATTCAGCTGCATTGCCAGGTCTGCAGGGAAACACATAACATTAGAAATAAAATGAAAGTATGAAAGGTGGGGCCTTATTCATACCAGCACAGACACTATTTTAAAGACCTTTAAGTCCGTTTATCAGAGTTGCATACCTCCAAAGTAGACCATTCCAATGATGATTTGCAACACTTTCTAAATAGTCTTTTATTGCCCACTCTTTTCATAATAGATAGAAAAAAACTGAAACGCATTAGCATTGTTTTCTTTTCTTTCTGGATGTTCTTGCGTAGCCAATAAAGATTTTAACATTGGAGACCACTGACACGCTGGCAATATCTATCAAGGTTAAAAATTTGAGGGACTGCACATACGGGGCAATTTAGGAAACAGCAATCACAGGTCAATTAGCTCTAGCATAAATCACACAAATAGGAAACATAAGGGGAATACAAAGACACTGAATTTCAGAACTCAGTCAAGAAATTGCCAGACCATTGTTCCTAATTTTTACTGATAGTCTACTGACTGGACTGGTACCAGCTGATTGGAGAAAAGCCAATATACAACCAATATTTAAAAAAGGGCCAAAATTCATCCCTGGGAATTACAGACCAGCCTAACATCAATAGTATGCAAGCCCTTGGAGGGGATAAGGGACTATATACAAGATTTTAGTAGTGAAAACTGTATCATTAGCAGTAATAAGCATGGATTCATGAAGAATCATTCTTGCCAAACCAATTTCTTAACCTTCTATGAGGAGGTGAGCTTCCATCTAGATAAAGGAAGGCCTGTAGACGTGCTGTATCTGGATTTTGCAAAAGCATTTGATACAGTTCCCCATAAACATTTACTGTACAAAGTAAGGTCCGTTGGCATGGACCATAGGGTGAGTACATGGTTTAAAAACTGGTTACAAGGGCGAGTTCAGAGAGTAGTGATAAATGGGGAGTACTCAGAATGGTTAGGGGTGGAAAGTGGGGTCCCCCAGGGTTCTGTCCCGGGACCAATCCTATTTAGTTCGTTCATAAACGAGCTGAAGGATAGGGTAAACAGTTCAATCTCCGTATTTTTTGGATGATGCTAAGCAGGGCAATAACTTCTCCGCAGAACAAAAGTGGAAAGTGCTGCGCTAATCCAGTGTGATATGTTTGTGTAACAGTGTTTTTTTAAATAAACACTGTTACACAAACATATCACACTGGATTAGCGCAGCACTTTCCACTTTTGTTTTGCACTATTCATGGGCTTTGTTTGATCCCACTCTGTGCTTGCAGCTGTCCGTACACACCGCTGTTTCCAAGGTAGCGCAGGGATAATCCATATAAACTTCTCCGCAGGATGTGGAAACCTTGCAAGTAGATCTGAACAAATTAATGGGGTGGGCAACTACGTGGCAAATGAGATTTAATGTGGAAAAATGTAAAATAATGCATTTGGGTGGCAAAAATATGAATGCAATCTACTCACTGGGGGGAGAACCTCTGGGGGAATCAAGGATGGTGGTCCTAGGAGATGATGGGCTCAGAAAAGAGGTTTAACCTACGTAGAGGGTTCTTTACTGCAAGAGCGGCAAGGATGTGGAATTCCCTTCACAGGCGGTCTTTTTAGCGGGGAGCATCGATAGTTTCAAAAACTATTAGATAAGCACCTGAACTACCACAACATACAGGGATATACAATGTAATACTGACATAAAATCACACACATATGTTGGACTTGATGGACTTGTGTCTTTTTTCAACCTTACCTACTACGAAAAGACATATCAGCCACGAGCACCGGTTTTCGTCCTTGGATAGCATCACCAGCAGTAGAGCTTGGATATTGTATTCAGTGATTCTCTTATTACTGAGTTTGGCACTTTTTCAGGGCTTAAAGCGGTTGTATACCCGCTGAAATTTTTATTTGTTTTTTACCCCTGTAAAGCAAAAGGCATAATGAGCTAGTATGCACCGCATACTAGCTCATTATGATATACTTACCTTAGAATGAGGCGTCTGTATCTTACCTGGTCCACGCCGAGGTAGCTGACATGTTGCCTCGGCGTGTCTTCCGGGTATCGCGGTTCCAGCGCTGTGAGTGGCTGGAGCTGCGATGTCATAACTCCCGCACATGCGCGCGGGAGATTTCTTTCCTGGCAAGGTCCGGCAGTTGCTGGGCCTTCAGCCAAGAATCCCCTGTGCGCATGCGCCGCTGCAGTCAGCGGCTCATAGCAAGGGGAATATCTCCAAATAGTTTAGGAGATATTTTTTTTACCTACAGGTAAGCCTTCTTATAGGCTTACCTGTAGGTAAAAGTTTAAAAAAAGACTATACAACCGCTTTAAGATCAATCAGGACAAATCTGTAATATTCCTACTTGAGCCACTCCCCTCTCTCAGGTGGTGTCTCACATTAAGGTTGTCTTCCATTTTAAGTACCTCGGTGGTCAACAAACAGATACAAGACTATATCCCACTGAATTTGTACCTGTTGCTTACTAGATTTTACTCTCAAGGCTCCGTTTGGTGCAAACTTCGTTTGTCAATATGGGCGCACTAATCTTCTTAAAGTGGTTGTAAAGACTCAAGGTTTTTTACCTTCATGCATTTTATGCATGAAGGTAAAAAACCTTCTCTGTGCAGCAGCTCTTCAGCTCCCCCCAATACTCACCTGAGCACCATCCTAATCCAGTGATGTGCACGGGAACCTCAGCTTTCTGGGGACTCTCACTCCTAATTTGCTGAGGCAGGAGCGAGAGCCATTGGCTTCCACTGCTGTCAATCACAGACAGTGATCCAATGAGGGAGTGGTGGTGGGGCCGAGCCGCGCCTCTGTGTGTGAAAGGACACGCAGAGCAGTGGCTCAGGAGCGATCCTGCTTAGGTGCCCCCACAGCAAGCAGCTTGCTGTGGGGAAATTCGGCAGGAGGGAGGGGCCAGGAGCATCGGTGGGGAACCCGAGAAGAGGGAACGACTGCACAGTATCCTCCTGGGTTAATCCCACTGATGCATGAGTTTTTCAAATCTGAAATATCTTAAAGCATCAGGATGTGCTGGTGCAAAGGGTTTAATTAATATACATAAAAATGGTCTTTGTGGAGTATAGATTTGGCACGTTTAAGTCCCTACTTTTTGTAACTTTCCGATGTACTTTTGATGGGATTTTGTGCCTTTGATCCCCTGACACCTATTAACTGTCATAATAGGATCATTCACCCAGCAGGCTGAACAAAAAAAAAAAAATTAACCGATTCCTCCAGCTACACAGATAAGGTGGATGGAAAAAATCCCGCTGCCAGGACATTGTATTCTGACAGTGGAACCTGCCACTGTCAGAGTACACGGAATGGCAGCCACTGATCAAACAAAGACTTCTGTCGAGCAGGGATGGCCACACACAGATCGAAACCTGGCTGGTCCCTGCTGAACCAGCAAAATGTTATCAGTGTATGGCCAGCTTTAGGCTGCTTGCATTAAAAATATAATAATGTCTAATTACAGAGCGGTGTTAATTTGTGCTTATTATATCTGCCTACAGTTTAGCTTTAAACAAAAAAAACATCATACGCACATAAAAATGTTTTTTCAGGCAGACTTGATTGGACCAACCATTACTCTCTATGGAGCACGTCTGCTGACACTCACTGACATCTGATCACATCACAGTCGGATGGAAAAGGACAGGCAGTCAGTTTCCATCCGATAGCCCATAGAGGACAGCGGGCTGTGTCCTCTAGCAGGAGATCAGCGGAAAGATCCCCCCGCTGAGCAGGTGGATCGGCTGGCGGACTCGGCCAGTGTGAAAGGGGCCTAAGATATTTGATATATATATATATATATACATAAACTATGAAATAGTAATATATATATAAAAGAATAAGGTTCCAGAGGTTGCTGCATGGAGGTTTGCTGAAAAAAAAAAAATATTAAAAGCCAGCAGATACAAATACTGCAGCTGCTGACTTTTAATATATGGACACTTACCTGTCCAGGGAGCCCGCGGTGTTGGCAGCCGAAGCCGATCCGTCCTTCGGCGCTCAGCTGCTGCCGCCGCCATCCTTGGTAAGGAAATAAGGAAGTGAAGCCGTGTGGCTTCACTTCCTGGTTTCCTACTGCGCATGCGCAAGTCGCGCATGCGCAAGTCGCGCTGCGCGTTCTCTCAGGTCCCTGCTGTATTCTGTGTCTCCCAGAATACAGCGGGGGAGGACGGGGTAGGTGGCAGAAGTGGCGTAGGTCACTGCAATCACCGCGGTGATCTATGCCAGGAAGTGGGAGCAAATACCTGTATTAGACAGGTATCTGCTCCCCCCTCCCCCCTGAAAGGTGCCAAATGTGACACCGGAGGGGGGGAGGAATCCAAAAAGTGGACGTTCCATTTTTGGGTGGAACTCCACTTTAAAAATTGTTTCTTTATTCCATCAAATCTTTGGAAAAAGATTACCATGTAAGTAGAATCACTTCAGACAAAATCATTACAATCATCATATATTTCGGGCTGATTTGTTTGCACCCTTCCTTAGATCAGTCAGAACAACAATTTTTAAGTGCAGCAACCTCTGGAACTTTATTCTAAATATACACAAGGTCAGTGGGAGGACCTGTTTGCTGGCACTAGATTGAAAGCTGTGTGTGGTTCTCCTCTACACTTCAACATTTATATATATATATATATATATATATATATATATATATATATATATATATATATATATATATATATATATATATATATATATATATATATATATATATATCACAACTATGAAATATAAGAAAACTATTTTTTCCTGTAGTGAGGTGTCCTAGGATAAGATTGTGTGGAATGTTGACATTGTCCTACTATGAGCATTTAGGCAGTGCTTGTACATGATGCTGACTTTGCTACTTGTTAATAAAGGAAACAGCTATGAAGTAAAAGAAACTATTCTTTGTGAAGATGAAGTGTCTGCTTAGACATCTGTAGCAGAGGAGAAGATCATGTGGTACAGTGAAGTCTCCCCACCTTCAGCATTTATACAGTGCATGACGTACATGAAACTGGCCTCACTGCTCGTCTATGAAGGCTATATCAGCCCTTCCAAATACTGAAACACAAACATTCTGCAGAAAAGCACAAGGAATCCACTTGTCATCACTATGCTACATCTATGAAAACAAACAACCCCATAAAACACTACATCCTCCTATTCTGACTATTACAAATAAAAAAACTACTAGCGAGTCAGCTGTGCTGAAATGCTTACCCAGTGTTTGAAAATTCAATGCAGCCATCTGACATCCTGCATTCCAGAAAACTTGTGGCATGTAATTAGAAGAATCCACTCTAGTTCCTTTCGGATAGATACGGCTTAGCTGCTTCTTATTATATCTGATAGGAGGGGAGTCAAGAGAAAGAACGCGGATAGAGAAGACAGGAGGCAGTGATGAGGGCCAAGGAAGGTGACAGTGATGGTAGGTGGATTATTGATGAGCCACAAAACAAGGACGGGAGACAGAGAATGTTAATTTATAGGTAATTCAAAAAGAAACATTTGAGGATACATACAGAAACTGTCACAGAAGACACCACCATGGGTCAAAATGGTAAAAAAGGCAAAATGCTTAAACAGAGTCAACATGAGAAGGACATTGAGATACACAGCATTATTAAGGGGTTTCAATTTTACCTACAGATTTGTCCAATTCCCTTGGAAATTCTTGGTATTTAAAAGTTTCTGCAGGATGTAGGCTATCCTGCCATCAATTTCAGTAAATGAGCTCCTCTCGTATACTTTCTGATGTTTCCTAAACAGTGGCAGGTAACTACTGGGCTTGAGACGCACAGTTTTGATTGAATGTGATGCGACCCCTTACTGACCACTAGTCAATCAGTAAACAGGCCAGAAGTGACTTATGCAGCTTTAAAGTCAGCCATAGGTGGAACGATTTTCTTTCCCGCAAACCACAGGTTACAGTCAGTGTGGATGGGGGGAATCCCTCCCGCAGGGCCATTGTGTTCACCCTGCAGAGCTGTCCCCGCTGGGAGAACACCGTGTTTACTGCTAGCAGCTACAATAGCTGCCAGCAATAATCGCATGTAAAATCTGACATGTGGGTTGTACCCAAGTTGAACGATCAACTTGGGTACATTCAGCCTGCCCATACGTGGTTAGAATCTCAGCTGGTCCCTGCTGAACAGGCTGGGATTCAAACAGTCTATGGCCTGCTTATGGGTGCATTCACACTTGTAAATGCACCCTGCCCACGATTACCCATGAGTAGACGGCCCCATCTAAAGCAATAGCAGGATGCCGACTCCCACAGCTAAGTGTGCCCACTCGCATATAATCTCTCAAGCAGCAATTACATGCGAGTAATCTGTCTTGAAAGCACGCAGTCTGTCTAAAGGGCTCATCACTGGCGTGTAAATGTAACACTTGATTACAAATGAGTGGGTGTGATTAACTGTGAGAGCCATCAGCCTCCCATTGCTTTCAATGGGCCTGCCTATTTACAGGCAATCGCGGGAACCCCCGCTGGGGTTCTCACAAGTAAGCCCCCTTTCACATGGGCTGTCCGATCAGGTCCGCCAGTCACTTTTTCAGGTGGACCTGATGGGAAACTGCATCGTCCGTTGACACACGCTGCCATCTGATCCGATCCTGTCTGCCAAAAACAGATGGATAGTGGTCCTATTTTCCATCCATCTAATACTGGATTGGATGGAAACAGAAAGGTGGTCTGTGTCCATCTGCTTGCCCCATAAAGGCGAAAGGGACTGTGTGCGCTATGCAAAGCAGACATGGACCTGCCTGCTCAGTGGGGATCAGCGGAGAGATCCACCCCGCTGAGCAAGCGGATAACGCATAACAGAGGAGCCCATGGGAAAGGGGCCAAATTGCTTGCAGGGTACATTTACAGGTGTGAATGTACCCTTAAACACATGAAGATGCCCATACTGGGCTTGATCTTTGCAAGTAATGTGCCTAATTTGGGCACTTCTTAGGACAATTGCGCTAGAACTGGACACAGTTGGTCAAAAGAATGAGTTGTGGCCAGTTGTTTGATTTTCTGAATAGGTTTAAAATTCATCTGTCAGCTGTGTTAGGGAGAAGTGCAAGGCACATTCCACTGGTATGAAAACACATTACCAGACAGGCTGATACCTCAATGTTCATCATAACCTAAGCAATGTCACCTTATAGCTGCATTCAGTTAGTTTGCACATTAAAAATGCGCCAGGTCAGAAGCTTTATATCCTTGTGCTACCAGGGATCATGTTTTAGTTTGATAATATAATTAATTTTATAGCAAAAGCCTACCAGTTTACTAGAAAGTCCTGGTGAAAACAAAGCTATTTTCTGGCGTGTTGCTTTAGCATATTTAAAACTGGAAGAAATTGGAGCAATGCCCATCCAATAGGATTTCAGTCATAACATTGCTAGTGAGGATTAGAAAATAAAACTTGGCATCAGGATAGCTGTTGCAGACAACATCTTAAATTCCTTCACGCTCTATACCAGGGTTACTCAACTCCAGTCCTCAAGGCGCCCCAACAGGTCATGTTTTCAGGATATCCCTCAGATGAAACGGCTGTGGTAATTACTAAGGCAGTGAAACTGATCAAACCACCTGTGCAAAGTAATAGAGAGCCTGAAAACATGACCTGTTGGGGCGCCTTGAGGACTGGAGTTGAGGAACTTTTCAGAATGGGCTAGGCAGCCACTGGCCATCATTTAGGAGGATATCCTGTCACCTGCTGAATGCAAGTTTAATGGAATGGATAAGTTGCAACTGCGAGTCAAAGAGTTTGGCTCGCAGTTGCAGCACGGTCCCATCCACTTGAATAGTCACATTTGCCAGGTAGTGCTGCCTGTCAACTCTACATGCTGCATCAAATGTGCCGCGGGGCAAAGCACTGTGGCCATGGCATGTGTACAGCCTTTTCTGGCTGTTTGGTAGCTTTTAAGTGGGCAGTCAAACCACAGCTCAACCACCTGTTTTTACTGTCCCCTGGCCACATGTGTGAAACAGGCCTTAGTTGGCAACTTGAATATATTTAAAGTATGCGTTTTTGATAATACCGTGTTCTCTGTTACCATGCCACATAAAAAGAACGGTGTGTTCAGTATAAGTTATTTTTAGTTAGTCCATGGAAGGTATCACCTATGTTGTCACTTTCCTGCTATAATCAATGGCTTACACAGTATATACTCTATACAGTACGATTACCCTTAACTGAACAGCATGAGAGAAGGATACTCCACAAACTCCATGGGAGATTTAGTTAGCTGCTCCAGTGCCTTAGTCTCAACAAATGAAGACATTTCATAATATTTATTCCTCTCTGAGGAAGGAGGGAGGGTCAGTAAAGTGGCGAGAAACAAAAATGTAGATAAAGATGGATGCAGAGTAGGAAAAGTTTGTAATAACGATGATATGTAAACAGACAGTAGCAAGGAAAAAAAAAAAAAGAAGAGGAGAAATAAACATAAGCTAGTTACTTTTAACCAAAACATATTTGCTGTAAACATCAAGTCTTTAATTCCATAAACTTGCTGTATGATCAATTTAATATGAAAATAAATTAATAAGGCTTTGTAGTGAAATTATTTCTTACATGCTTAGGTGAGGTTCACATTTGGCTGGGAGCTGGGCTGGAGCGGCAAATGCACACGTTCCTGTACCCGCAGCCAAAATGGCCCCCCCCGCCGCATCTAAACAGGCAGAGCGTTTGCAGGTGCAGTAAATTACATAGTTCAAAAGCGCCACTTGATTTCCTGGTAGCTGCGGTTTTAAAGAGGTGCAGGAAGCTTTTTCCTGTGTTTCCCACTGGTACAGCAGCCCATTCAATTGAATGGGCTGCTGTGCTCGTGGAAACATGGGCTGCAGCAGACGCTAGAGCTGCACAATTCTGGCTAAAATGAGAATCACAATTTTTTAGCTTAGAATAATTCTCTCACGATTCTCGCGGTGTAACATCTTCTTTCACATTATACAAAAAAAAAAAAAAATTGGGCTAACTTTATGATTTGGTTTTTTTTTTAAATTAACGTTTATTGTTTAAAAAAAATTGCGTTTGAAAAACCGCTGCGCAAATACAGTGTGTCATAAAATATTGCAACAACCACCATTTTATACTCTAGGGTCTCTGCTAAAAAAAAAAATATATATCGTGTTTGGGTGCTACAAGTAATTTTCTAGCAGAAAATAATGATTTTTACTTGTAAGTAACAAATGTCAGAAAAGGTTTGGTCTTTAAATGGTTAAACTTCCCTCATCTACACGCCTTTCCTTTGATAAAAGAATGAAAAGATACTTTGTTTCTACTTATTCTCCTTTTGTAAAAAAAACTTGGCAGGCTGCCTGGATTTTTTTCCAGCTGTTAGAACTCTCTGCACTTGTTAGAAATACCTTGATGCTGTTTTGATGATTGGGAAGGGAAAAAGATAGCAATTTCGATTCTTATTGATTAATCGTGCAGCTCTAGCGGACCCATAAGTGAGAACCAAGCCTTAGTAAGTCCCCTTTCACACTGGTGCGGTGGGGGCGTCGGCGGTAAAACAGCGCTATTTTAAGCGCTGCTTTACCGTAGTTTTTGCGGCTGTATTTGGCCGCTAGCGGTGCGGTTTTAACCCCCGCTGGTGGCCGAAAAAGGGTTAAATCCGCTCGTATAGCGCGGCTATAGCCACATTTTGCCGCGGTATAGCCGCGCTGTGATTTCAATGGGCAGGAGCAGTGAATACACCGTTCCTTCACCGCTCCAAAGATGCGGCTTGCAGGAGTTTTTTTCTTCTCGTGTCAGCGCACCGCTTCAGTGTGAAAGCCCTCGGGCTTTCACACTGAACAAACAACGGCGGCTGTTTTGGGTCGGTTTGCAGGCGGTATTTTTAGCGCAATAACGCCTGCAAACCGCCCCAGTGTGAAAGGGGTCTAATTGTTTCAACTGCATGATTTAGGCCTTGTTTACACTTGTAGTTGGGGAGCCCTAAAAACACACTGAGCCATATTTTTTAAAGCCCCCCAATTGCTTCGCCTTAAGCTGCAAAGGCAGCTGATGGGGGTGTACATATAGTATGCCACGGCAACAATACTTTGCAAAACAGTGCGGCAAAATATATCCTCACAGACATAACACAACCTATTCAACTGCATGGGGTTATCTTGCAATTGCATGTGTAGCGATGGTGCAAAGTTTTGTAGGGGTGAAAACAGGTAGTGAGGTGGCCACATAACCTCCACTGCGGAACCCTCTTCAGAGAGCAACACAAGAGTAAACAATTCCTATGTCAAGGCTAAACTTTTTTTCATTAAAGTTTGTGAATAGAGTTGAAACCCCTAATGTTTACTGCTATTTGGGGCTCTATTAGAGAGATGTTTCCTCAGCAGACAGGAAGTAAGGGGAAATCTACAACATGGAAACAGACAGCAATGAAAAGCTGTGAAACAGGGCGTAATTAATAAATAACTTTAGATGTGCAAAGCCCAACAATGTAAAAGTCGTGTATATATATATATATATATATATATATATATATATATATATATATATATATATATATATATATAATATTATATATATATTATATTATATTATATTATATTATATTAATATATATATATATATATATATATATATATATATATATATATATATATATATACACATACATACACACATATACATACACACTCACCTAAGGGCAGTTTCACACTGCTGCTCTGCAGTTTGGTTGGCTGCAGTTGTGGGTGTACCCGTGTTTGTGTGGATAAATCATGGTTTCCTATAGACTTTTTTTATTAGGTCGCGTGGTTTTGGTGCCTTTTCTGAAAGCGCACCACAAGTCCTGCATACTGCATCCCTGTGCACTTTCAGAAAATGTGCCAAAAACGTGTGACCTAATAGAAAGCCTAAGGGAAACCATGGGTTGACCACATGACAAAAAACACAGGTGCATCCATGCGGCGGCCAAACTGCAGTGCAGCAGTGTGAAACTAGCTTAAATAGGAACCCAAGGGCTTACAGTGGTTATAGCTTCTCTACTTTCTTAAAAAATGTTTAAAAAAGCACAACACTTTTTATTTTGGACATTTGCCCTTCACTTCCATGTTTAGTAAAAATGTACTGTCACCAAGTAAGGAAATTTGGTTAAAGTGGAGCTCCACCAAAAGGGGGAAGTTCCTCTTTCCCCCGCAGTCTTCTGGGACACATCACAGGTCCCAGAAGATTGCGGAACCAATTCACAAAACACAGCACGACTCGCACATGCGCAGTTGGAAGCCAGTTTTGAAGCCGCTTCACTGACGGCTTACCTTAGTCAAGATGCTGGTGCCTGGACCCGAAGCCAATTGAAGAGTCGGCTCGGGTGACCACACTGCTGGATCCCTGGATAGGTAAGTGTCCTTATATTAAAAGTCAGCAGCTACAGTATTTGTAGCTGCTGACCTAATTTTTGGGGGGGAGCCTGGAGCTCCTAGTTAAATCTCTCCAACAGAGCCCAAATTAGCGATAAAAAACATATAGGAGGTTCTAACCTCTTCCAACTCTACTCAAAAGGAGTATAAACTAATACTTTAAACTAAGACAGTCCCGATCAAACGCCATCCCTCAGCTACTCACTGTTGGCCACATCAAATGACTTGAACTTTACAGGTTCCACGTAGTTAACAAGATTGGACATTTCTTCGGTGGCACTGACTTCACTGCTAGCAGTGCCCTGAAATGAAAATTTAGCAGTCAAAAATATTTAAGAGCTATAAATAGGAAGAGAAAGACAGTTTAGCTATAGGACTTACTTCGTCTGACTTTTTAGGGTCAGAAGGCTCTTCATCTTCCTCC
The DNA here is from genome assembly GCA_037952925.1 of Lithobates clamitans. Lineage (NCBI taxonomy): Eukaryota > Metazoa > Chordata > Amphibia > Anura > Ranidae > Lithobates > Lithobates clamitans. The sequence goes on along the minus strand of JBBGZY010000449.1, from coordinate 4,093,785 downwards.
TCCTCACTATAAGCATCACGGTCTAAAGAGAACAAGGAAACAAAGGAAGTGAGCAGAGCCAAGAGCAGTGGTATAAATCTACAGTGCCATGCAAATGTATTCACCCCCTTTTTTTCGTTTTGTTGCCTCACAACCTGAAATTAACATGGATTGTTTGAGGATTTGCATCATTTAAACAGAACATGTCCACAACTTTGAAGATGTTTCTGTTTTTTTTTTATTATGAGGCAAACAACAAATAGGACAAAATAAAAGTCAATACTTTGTAGAGCCACCTTTTGCGACTATCACAGCTCCAAGTCGCTTTGGATAAGTCTCTATGAGCTTGCCACATTTTACCACTGGGATTTTTGCCCATTCCTCCTTGCAAAACTGCTCCAGCTCCTTCAAGTTGGATGGTTTGCACTTGTGAACAGAAATCTTTAAGTCTGACCACAGATTTTCTATTGGATTGGGTTCTGGGCTTTGACTAGGCCATTCCAACACATTTACAGGTTTTCCCTTAAACCACTTTAGCAGTGTGTTTGGGGTCATTGTCGTGCTGGAAGGTGAACCTCCATCCTAGCCTCAAATCACACACAGAGTGGTACAGGTTTTGCGCAAGAATATCCCTGTATTTAGCACCATCCATCTTTCCCTCAACTCTTATGGCGCGTACATACAAGCAGAATTTCTGACAGAAAGAGTCCAATGGGAGCTTTTCAGCGTATATTCTGACTGTGTGTATGCCCCATCTGACACTTTGTGTCGAAAATTCAGACGGACTTAGATAGAGAACATGTAGATAGAGAACATGTTCTATATTTTTTTGATCGGAAAAAACGCTCATCTGTATGCTGTTCCGACGCACAAAAAAGACGCATGCTCTGAAGCAAGTACAAGACGGAAGCTATTGGCTACTGGCTATTGAACTTCCGTTTTCTAGTACATCACCACGTTCTTGACGGTTGGAATTTGGTGTGACCGTGTGTATGCAAGACAGCTTGAGTGGAATTCCGTCGGAACTCCGTCGTAAAAACCTTCAGAGTTTATTCCGACGGCAAAACCAGTCGTGTGTACAAGCATTACCAGTTTCCCAGTCCCGACTGCTGAAAAACATCCCCACAGCATCATGCTGCCACCACCATGTTTCACTGCGGGGATGGTGTTCTTTGGGTGATGTGATGGGTTTGCGCCAGACATAGCGTTTTCTTTGATGGCTGAAATGTTCAATTTTAGTTTCATCAGACCAGAGCACCTTCCTCCATACATTTTGGGAGTCTCCCACATGCCTTTTTGCAAACTCAAAACGTGCCATTTTGTTTTTTGATGAAAGTAATGGCTTTCTTCTGGCCACTCTGCCATAAAGCCCAACTCTATGGAGCGTACAGCTTATTGTCATCCTATGTACAGATACTCCAGTCTCTGCTGTGGAACTCTGCAGCTCCTCCAGGGTTATCTTAGGTCTCTGTGCTGCCTCTATGATTAATGCCCTCCTTGCCCGGTCCATGAGTTTTGGTGTGCGGCCGTCTCTTGGCAGGTTTGCTGTTGTGCCATGTTCTTTCCATTTGGTTATGATAGATTTGATGGTGATCCTAGGGATCATCAAAGATTTGGATATTTTTTTTTATAACCTAACCCTGACTTGTACTTTTCAATAACATTGTCCCTTACTTGTTTGGCGAGCTCCTTGGTCTTCATGGCAGTGTTTGGTTAATGGTGCCTCTTGCTTAGGTGTTGCAGCCCCTGGGGCCTTTCAAAAAGGTGGGTATATGTAATGACAGATCATGTGACACTTAGATTGCACACAGGTGGACATCATTTCACTAATTATGTGACTTCTGAATGTAATTGGTTGCACCAGAGATTTTTATGGGCTTCATAACAAAGGGGGTGAATACATACACACCTGCCGATTATCAGTTTTTAATTTCTGAAAAATAGTTTTATGTACATATTTTTCTAATTTTACTTCACCAACTTAGACTATTGTGTTCTGATCCATCACATATAATTCAGATTAAAAAAACATTGAACTAAAGGCTGTAATGTAACAAAATAGATAAAAAGCCAAGTGGGTGAATACAAATTATCGTCATCTCACTGTCACAGCCTGCGTCTTTACCTATGGATTTCCGTGGCTCTACACACTTGGGGATCCTCTCCTCTATTTGTTCATCTCCATTAGAAAGTGTCAGAGAAACATCAGCTGAGTCAGAGTTCAAAGTACCTGCACATGGAATATATAATTGTGAGAAAACTAACAGACGTTTAAAACAATCTCTACAATACAGTAAACCCTTCGATCTACTCATGAATACTGGTTCAAACTAAACTTGTATGTGTGAGTCCATTGCATGTGACAGATGCTCTTACAAAACAATTCGATTCTTTGTGTGGTTTTACAGTAAAATCACTTTCAACTATACATTCTAATATGCATAAAACTATATGCTTAACAATACACTTCTCAATAAATCCTGTTAGTCCTAATCTGCTGATTCTTTCACTGATTTACAACAATCTTAAAATTTGTATACTTTGACTTCAAGACTGTTTGGAAATTAGGCCCTATGTATTTCTGACAACAAATAAAATATTCTTTAAAGAGACCCTGTCACCAACTGAAGGTAAAAGCACAGAAATGTTTGTATTTTTTGTGATTACTTACAGTATTTCTCATTTCAAACACGCAATTTGCCTCTAAACCTACTAGCAAACTTGGCTACTTCAAGAGCCAGTTCCCTAGCACAGTCCCCTTCCTCCTTGCACATCACAGCACTCTCTTCTTTCTGGAAATGTCCAATTACTATCTGTGCTGACAGCTCCTCCACCTCTCCCCTCATTTTCCTACATAAACTTTTATGTTGAAGCCAGAAGATAAGCAAAAAGTACTACAGAACAGGGGTAGGCTACCTTAGAGGCCTTGCTACATTATCATCTTTAAAACTGAAATCTAGGAATATCGGCTACATTGTAAAATATCCTGGATTACTAGGGGGGAAAATCCAATAAGGTGCATGCCACCTCGTGGACTTGTCTCTTTAATTCACAACTGACATTTTTACTGAGTGCTAGGAGTACAGCTATCTCTATACTGCTGGCACTCTGACACTGAACCTTCTGGTCTTAACGCCTGCAGGAGGTGAGCCCACCCCTCTTCTGCATAATCACAGAGCACTTTGTATTATGTGAATCCATTCACAAAATGGAAAGCCTTTGGTGAATGAACAGCAGAGGGTAGGGATGGGCAGAGATGTTGAATGTGGGGAAGACAGCTTTTCTCCTGTCAGAGTACTGGGAGTGTACTGATAGCTGTACTCCTGGTACTTAGTAAAGCTGTCATTTGAAAATAGAGGAGGTAGCATGCACCTTGTTGGACTTAACTCATAGTAAGCCAGCACATTTTACAAAGTGTCTGAATTCCTGGACTTCCACAGCAGAGAATAACCTGGCAAGTCCCCATTAAAAAGTAAGGAAGATTTAAAGTGCTGAGGTCAGGAGTGAGCAATGCAGAGTGTCAAGGTCAGGAGTGAGCAACGCAGAATGCCGAGGTTAAGAGTAAGTACTGCAGAGTGTAGAACTCAGTATTTTTGCAGAGTGCAGGGGTCAAGCATGCAGAGAGAAAGGGGGGACGTCGAGAGAAACATGGAAGGAAAAAAGGGGGATGTGCAGGGTGGGAAGTGGGACACAAATTGGTGGCACGAAAAATTTTAAAATTCTAGTCCAACACCTTATTGAGTCAGAATTTGATAATGATCTCTCTACGTCTATGAATTTGAATCACACTGCGTTGTTCCTCCAGTTCGCTTATGGCTTTCCCCTGGCATCCTTTTCAGGTGCTTCATCTCTTCCTGCACCTCATCCACCTACCTCTTCAGAGGCAGGCATAATGTCCATATACAACAGCACCTGCCACTTACCTTCTGCTCCTACAAGTCGCAACAGGTGCCAAATCCAGGACACATGAGGAAAAACAGGGCTTGCTTAGGCTTAAGCTCTGCAGGGTGAGTGGGCTGGATGTTGTCATGTACATGCTGAGAAGCTGCTGGGATTGGTCGTGATCTACCAGTCACATATCGACACCAGCACAGAAAGTGTCTTTTGACAAAGTCATATAGGAAGTTTGTTATTGGAATGAGTGGTCTTGCGTCAGCATCTAAACTAATCTAAACTGCCCCGTTCATTCCAATATCCTCACTCACAACTTAAGGGCAGGTGAGGCTACAAGACTACTCTTGGGCAATCCCTGCTCTGACATCTTCTCTATCCTATTAGGATCAGATGAATTCAGACAGTTCCTCAGAACTCACCCCTTCACTTCTCCCAGAGCCATCGACCATCCTATCTTAAAGAAGAAAACCTGCCAAAAAGTTTAATGTGTTCCCATACCTACTGCAGGTGAATCACAGATGCTGGAGGAGTCACTGTAAGTATTGGATGGCTGTTCGCTGACTCTTCTTTTCACACTTCCTTCAGGACCCTTTGCCCCCACTCTGTGCCTTTTTTTATTTTTTACTAAGATCCTCCCCAGCAGTTCTTGTGGGCTTGGAAGAGAAAATCCTGGCTGGAGCTAGAAAAAACATTAAGGAGCCAAATGTTAAGATAGAAAAAGGGTTAGAAATACATAGGCAATTGAAGTTACTTCAGATTATGTATTGGAAGATATTAATTATTGAGGCCCTCACTTGAAATCTCAGGTTTCCCCTACTATGGCTTTTTGGCTCAACCTTGTTAAGCAGGCACTTCCACTATACAAATTGACATAGGAAGCCAAGGGTTGCCCTAAAAAATGTCATAAGATTTGGGATCCATGGGTGAACCCTTACCATACTACCTTATACTTAAGATACTGCTTGGTACTAGGGCTCACTTGCTAACTTTATTGAGCACTGTGATTAAAGCATATTGCATGTTTAGCACACTGCACCTCATGTCTTCAATTGCTCCTTTACTATTTGATGTTAGTGTACTAAATGGACATTCTGTATCATCTATGTTCCATTGTCTGAGCACTGTTTGTTCTATTTCCCTTTCATGTTTTGTACTTGTAAGCTTTGTGTACAATAAAGTTACCTTTAAAAAAAAAAAAAGTTATTGGGGCCCAAACATAGATCATTAATTGTAAGAGATAAGGCTGCTTCAGATAAAAAAAAAAAGATAAATGCAATTTTGGGAAGTAAAAAAAATTCTTAAATGGCTAATATTGAAGCCAGTTTCAAACAGATAGAATGACAATTCAGGGATACAATGAAAGAAATTATCAGTGTATGCTGTCAATACATGGCAGCTTCTACTGACTGCTCTCTCATGACATACAAGGGTTAATCCAGTGAAGACAAAATTTAGGGTATTGAGTGAACGCTTTATGTCGAATTGCCCCCAGATTTCTTACCGTGCCTCTGAACACTAGCAGAAAGATCTCCCTGCTGGAAATTACTACTCTGCCCTGTTTCCCACCATCCTTTAGGTGCGGGGGGAGCTTCTGAACTCAGCGAGTATAAACTTCCCATTAGAAGAATTAAGGTACCTGATGAGCGACTCATTCACCATCATAAGATTTACAGGGGAATGCCAGATAAATTGTAATATTAAAGAAAGTCTGTACTGAGAGGGGGCTGTCACTGCTGACTTCTGAAAACACCAGTTACCTGGCCATCAGTTTGATCATCTGGCTTCAATGAACCCAGAACGAGTCAGGAGTTTTGACCTAAATCGTTGCCAACTTCTTCTTGCTTAGAAGTCACAGGACTAGGATGTACCAGAGAGAGGTCAGCAAAGACTGCCTCCGTGTTTATCCAGGTTTCATTTTGAGCATTTTTTATTAGGATCTCAGGATTTATACTGCAGACATATTAAGATCCTTACCAGAGAAGATAACATTTTGACAAAAGGTAAAAAAGAAACCAGGCAAATAATAGAAAATATGGCCTCTAGGAAATATGGCAGTAAAATAATGGCAAAAATATGGTAAGACCACAAAACTTACAGGATATTTTTCTAGCGGTTCAGTAAGAAGTGCATCGCCAAAGATGTTTCTGCAGTATTCAGCCATCTTAGCTTGTTGCTTTGCTCTGCACAAAACAGATGAAAAAATGTATTAACTTAATGATAAAATGAAGACTTATATCCTAATTTTGGTCAAATAGATGGTTATAAAGAAAAAAGAAGCAAGCAGATGAAAAGGAGTGAGGGAAAACTGCAATGGAAAGAAAAAAACAAAAAACTTACGAGTCAACATGATTTTCAAAGGATAAAATGACTGGAAATGGGGAAGTTTTGAAGGCACTTTCCGCTATTGCTTCAATTACTTCCTGTGGGAGAACAGAGATGGCTTGTTGATATCAGGTAATCATGAACTATACTTGCAATCCAATCTGGTCTTTTTCTGTACCTTAAAAGGTATCTCAGTGGTCATGGTAAATCCATGAGTAATAAAGGGTTCTTCATCTTGGGGGCGTCCTTTCCAGCAGTCCAACTCGATACAACGGCAGCCTGTGAGCAGCACCTGTCTGTACATCTCTACTGATGAGTTCCCTGTCAGCTGACCAGCTAGATCACACATAAGATACAGAAGAGAAAAAAAAAAAAAACAAGAGAGATACATCAGAAAAGAGAAGTTCTTTACCCCTAAGTAAAATGTGCACAACCTTTGGGTTGGAATATCTTAGGGATTGCCCGATTGTTACATGTAACTTTTTTTTACAGTGTGAGTCATATTTTTGGAGTCCAAGAACAGTGACAAACTCACTACTATGGCTAAGGAGACCAGTAAACATCTACTCGCTGATCTTACCTTGCTAGTAAGAGCCTGGAAGCAACAAGTATTTTGTCACTTCTGGCTCAGGCATTATTTTTTTACTTCTTTATTTAAGAAAACACAAGTACATTAACAGGAAACCATTAGAATATCTCAGGCGCAACTGAGACATGTCAAATCACTGGTAGGACAAAGAACCCAGACAGAGAACCAAACTACAATAGATACTGCAAATATTGCATTTCTGATATCAAATCACTTCTCATGAAAAATCGCAATTGCCTTCCATAAGTGACATCTGTACCATGTATCAGATAAACTGAAAATCAGTCAACATCAGTGGTGTCCAGTATTATTTAAAATGAGCTATAATGGGATTGGACCTGGTTTTACCCATATGCTATAAGCGGAGTCTTCCCCAGGGGTAAGGGGAGCCTGCCTTAGGCAGACTGGTGCGAAGAAGAGTGGGGGAGAATTGTATTAGTTCTCAGGTGTCACTTTTTATTGCTGCTGTGTCTGAGGAAGAAGCCAATAGAGCATGAACTGTGTTCTATTAACTTCAATGAATGGCCAATACGATCATAAATGCATGAGTCAGGGGTGCCTGCATATGAAACCGTTGATTGTGCTACACATTCGATATTGCAGCACATGCTGGAGTTAAAGCAAATAGTTCTAGGGCCATTATTTAGAGTTAAACTAAAGACCTGTAAAGGCTTTTAAAAAGTGTAGCCAAGGAAAATTTTTTGTACCAATGTTTGTCACCGTTTCACAGGCATGTGCACTTTTAAAGTATAAGTTCACCTTTAGGACCATGTTACACTTTTAAGGGTGTAACATGCTCCTATGCACCTGCCTCATGCCTCTAGAGTTGTGCGGGGCTCTGCTCCCATAGGCGCATCATTTAGTCAGAGATCTGTGAATGAAAAAACTACAAGTACCATCTTCTATCGTGGCAGACATACTTGCAGTTTGAATGGGCTGCCAGCACTCTGCTCACACGCTTGTAGTTCATGAAGTATTCTGGTTTTGTAACAAAAAGCCTGTATGGGGATAAAGCTAGAGAAAGAATGCAGGAGCCTGCCATTGCATCCGGGATCTGCTGATCTCGGCTGCAATGCTCTGCAGGATTCAGTAAAATAAATAAATAAATGCCCTATTTTTTTAACCTTCAAAAATATGTGCTTTTTTTTTGGAAGGTAAATTTAGCTGACATGTTTGGTATTTAGTTGGCATAACCTCATCATATATATATTTTAACCCAAAAAAGGGGCAATATATAGTTTGGGTACACTAAAACTAACGTGTATTTTTTAACTGAAAATCTGGATTTGGTAAGCTGTTGAGCTAATGTCTTCTGACATAACAAATTGCAAGTATGACCATTTTATTCTTCAGGGTCTCCGCTTTGAGACAAAATATGAGGTTTAGGGGTTTTAACCAATCTTCAGGCCTAAAATGTGCATTTTAACACGTGTTCAGAAAATGTAAAAATGGCTCGGGCAGCAAAAGAGTAAAGTGACTTTATTAAAATTGTAAGCTCAAAGAATAACAGTTTTGTCTTTTCCCATACTACACAGAGAATTATTCATGTGGTATCCATAGGACTATGATTAGTGCACTACTTACCAGTGAGGTAGGTATTGTGGGAGGAGTTGATAAAGTAACTGGTGAGCGGCTGTGTCATGTCATCACTGAGATCCAAGGCCTCTGGAGGAACAATGCTGTTTTCATCCCCACCCAGGAAACGACTAAAACCTTCCATAGATATCTGGTCTGTAACATGAAAGTGGAGAAGGCAGGGTTTACTTAACCAATGACCCTTTCTTAAAACTTTTCGTAATCTGCAAACAACTCTGCACTTTTACTTACCTCTTTCAAGAAACTGTCTGTTGGGCTCGTATTTTTCAATAAGCTGGCGCACCTGGTCCCTTTTAAGAGGTGGGAAAAGGATCTCATTGAGCCTTGGATCCCTCTGTTTCTGGTTTATAAATTCCATTAGTTGTTCCAGAGTTAAATATGGCTTCCCTTTAGCTCCACTACAGAAAAGAGTCCAGAAAATGGTTAGTCTATAGAACTATAAAACTACACTATAGTCTTTAGGACTATATGGAAAGTAAAAAAAGAATACTGTACAAACAAATGTGTTTAAATGAATATTTGGGTCAATGTAAACATCTAAAGTTGGGTACACACAGATTGAAAATCGTCCAGTTGAGCAGGGCTACAAAACAGATTTTGATCCGTTTGTAGCCCCTCCCGGTTGGAAAGAACTGTTGAAGAGTCCTGCTAGAAAACCTCCTTCGATCAGGAGCTTGCAGCCAATCAGTTGCAGTTCTGATCAGTGTATTCTGACAGCGGAGTCGTCCCAATGTCAGAATACACTAGCACAACCGGGAGGATTCCTGCATCCACATTGTTGGTTTAAGGAAAAAAAAAAACAAAGTGTTTACCCAACTCTAGAAGGTAGTGTACTTACAACACACTAAAAAGGAAGCAAGAACATTTCTCAAGGGGAAAGACTAGAAAAGGTAACAGCTATAGAATTTTCCACTTCTTTATTGTTAATCTTTGTGCTTTTCTAAACTTATCCCTAAGTGACCCACTCTATCAGCAAAGCAAAGAGGCGGGCCACCAAAAAGAGAAGTATATTCTTTCTTCTTTTACAGGTATCCTTTTCCATGCAAAGTGACTCTGTGCTGACAAGGGTCCCTTTAAATGTTATTTATTTATGATTTGCATGTACTAAATCTTTATGTTTTATTGACAATTATTTTGTTAATTAAGATACTCGTTTTCACCTTTTTTTTTTTTTCTTTGTTGCATCTAAGTGCTGCAAATCCCCTGAAGTCCCTTTGCAACCACTTCCTGTCTACATGCATACACTCCCAGCAATGGCTGCATGACATCTCTCAGGGCAGGTTTTCTTTTGAAAAAATATTGTTGAAGCTCGTATGAGATTTTTCGGATTGGGTTTACATATACTAAAGGCTGGCATCAAAACTGTGGGTTGTGGTAAAGCACGTTTTACATCATTACCACAACACATTAATGTATCGCACTGTGAGTAGCGGTGCCATTCATTTAGAATTGCTCCCCAATGAACAAATAGAGTAAAGGACAAGACATCTGCAGTACAGCTCATCACAATGCACATAGGCACGCTTTGTTTGTTGCGTGCTGCATCGCAAAAAAGGTCCTTTTTTGGGTGTTAAGGCTGCTAGAAGGGGTGTTGGGGTAGGGGTGGGTAGCAATCTTTCAGCCATTAAAGAATTTCTGCATTTGGTTGGTTACGCCTGCTCCTAAGGATTTTTTTTCTAAACCAGAGCTGTGTAAAAAAAGGTTGAAAAAAAGTTGATCTTGTTGATAGCCATCTGCTGGCTGCAAATGGTGAATATGAATTAGAAATATGTAACATTTCATATTTACCTAATTAACCTCTCACCACCACATAATGCATATGTGTGGTAGCAAAGAAGAAGGGCTTTAACACCCGCACGTCACACATGCATCCATGGGGTGGCACAGCTTTCTGTGCTGAGAGCACGCTCTTAGCACAGTCACTGAGCTGTCAAAGACAGCTCTCCGTCCATACTAAATGAGCAGAAGTTGGGACCGGCTTCTAATTATGTGACTGCTGTTACAGCCAATCACAGTGATCATGTTAATGGCCAATGCATCCTGATCCCAGGTGTATAGACCCTATTAAAAAGGGACACTGGCAAAGGGCAGGAAGAGGTTAAAAACAAAAAGGTAAGCATTTGATGTTTTAGCACTAGACAATAGGGAAAATATATAAAAAATGAGTATAATTTCACTTTAATTCAATGTGAGCATTACATTTTTCGATCATACCCACAAAAGAGCATATACACAACAGCAATGCATCATTTTCCATCAACTCACTTCTCTATGAGAATCTTATCAATATCTGGCCGTAGGCATAGCTTATTCAGAAATCGTTCAAAAATTTCAAGGGTAAATTCCTCTGGTTTGATGGACTCACCCTGAAAGGGAGAGAAGATGATAACGTCCGGTACTATTTAGGCTCCAATACTAATATAAGTTGGCAAAATAAAAGCAAAAAAAAAGCAAAAAGCATAACATTCAGTCAAATGGCAACAATGCAAATATTTTGAATCTGTGAGGCAAAGCTGGCAATAGCTGTCAAGGGTTTTTTGTTTTGCCTTTCTCTGGACCAAAACGGCTGGGAGATGTGGAACTTGGAAGGATGTGTTCCTTTTCACCTTAAAAAGCAAACATCCCAGCAAAAAGCCAAATACAAAATTAAACAACATACTATGGGGGGACATTTAGCAAAGAGCTTATAGCCATACAGCATGAATAAACTCAGTAAAAAATTCCCAGGGACTGTGTACAGCCCTTCTTTAAACAGAAGTTACAAGATGTGGCTGTATATGTAAAGCACACACACACGCAGTTGTATTCCTCAAATGCAGATAGTCTTCTTCGGGGCATATGTCCTTGCGTGTGCTTTACGCATCTACTGGCACATAAATCTGCAAACCAAAGACCTGATCTAATTTTCACAGGATGACCATCCTTATAATTGCACTGATATATGGTAGGTCATACTCAATCCAGGAGGGTTAGCTAGCTGCTGCCATAACAATGATATTCCTCTTCAAAGTTAGGACGTATATCGGCGTGCGGCGGTCCGGCAGTGGCCGCCGCACGACGATGTACGTCCAAACTTTGAAGGGGGATACCGTTGTTATGGCAGCAGCTAGCTGCCATAAACCCCGGTATCCCTGTTTTCATGCGGCGGCTGGCGTTCTGATAAAAGTGGTCCCTGCGGTGGATTCGCCGTGAGATCACTTTTATCGGTGGCGGGAGAGGGCCCCCCCTCCCTCCCGCCGCGATCCGGTGCCCCCCGCCGCTTCCGACGGCTCACCTCAGCCTCCGTCCTGTGCCTGGAGACGAGTGAGGTTAAGATGGCGCCTACTCGTCTCCACGACACTGCGGGGCGGAAGCGACATCAAAACGTCACTTCCGCCCACGCCTCTTAAAGGCATTATTTTTTAAAATGACTTTTTTTTTTTAAATACATTTTAGTGTAAATATGAGATCTGAGGTCTTTAAGAGGTCCTGTCATGCTTTTTTCTATTACAAGGGATGTTTACATTCCTTGTAATAGGAATAAAAGTGACACAATTTTTTTTTTCTTTTAAACAGTGTAAAAAAAAAAAAAATAATGTAAAATAAATAATAAAAATACAATTTTTTTTAAAAAAAAGAAAACCCCCGTCCCGGGGGTCACGCGCAGAAGCGAACGCATACGCGAGTAGCGCTCGCATATGAAAACTGTGGTCAAACCAAACATGTGAGGTATGGCCGCGATCGGTAGAGCGAGAGCAATAATTCTAGTCCTAGACCTCCTCTGTAACGCAAAACATGCAACCTGTAGAATTTTTTAAACGTCGCCTATGGAGATTTTTGAGGGTAAAAGTTTGACGCCATTCCACGAGCGGGCGCAATTTTGAAGCGTGACATGTTGGGTATCAATTTACTTGGCGTAACATTATATTTCACAATATAAAAAAAATTGGGCTAACTTTACTGTTGTCTTATTTTTTTATTCAAAAAAGTGAATTTTTTCCAAAAAAAAGTGCGCTTATAAGACCGTTGGGCAAATACGGTGCAAAAAAAAGCATTGCAACGACCACCATTTTATTCTAGGGTGTTAGAAAAAAAAACATATATAATGTTTGGGGGTTCTAAGTAATTTTCTAGCAAAAAAAACCTGTTTTAAACATGTAAACACCTAAAATCCAAAACGAGGCTGGTCCTTAAGTGGTTAAAGTAATTCTAAGGGTTCAGATTTTATTTATCTTTTTAAATAACAAACATGTTATACTTACCTGCTCTGTGTAATGTTTTTACACTAAGCAGGCCCAATTCTCCTCCTCTCGGGTCCTCCTGGGTACTTCTCCCTGTTGAGTGCCCCCAGAGCAAGCTGCTTGTTCTATGACACGCGTGCTTGATTGGTCCTGAGCCACCTCTGTCCATAAGACACACAGAGCGTGGCTCAGCCCCACCCCACCCCGCCCCCTCCTCACTGGCTGTGGTTGACAGCAGTGGGAGTCAATGGCTCCCGCTGCTGTGTCCAAGCCAATGAGGAGGAAGAGACCTCAGAGAGACGCTGCTCTTGTGGATATTGCCAGATAGAGATTGGGCTCAGGTAAGTATTGGGGGGGGGGGGGGGTGTACACTGAATTTTTTTTCCCTTCATGCATGAAGGGAAAAACTTCAGCCTTTAGAAACACCTAACACTTTATGCCACAGACATCATCGGCACATTTAAAAGAAAACAGCCACAGAAACACAATACTATGAGGTTGGGCTTGTGAGATACAGTTGATTTTTTAATTGCCTATTTCTAGATTGTGAACATGCTGATCAGATCTGGTTGTACAGCAATTAAGTTATTGACAGGCTGACAAAGACCTCATTTGGTGAGCCTCAGGTTATCAGACATACAAGGGCTGCAGACAGTCAATGAAAAGATTTCACATCACTTGTGATCAAAATTAGAATCTATTCTTTTAACGCAGATTTGGTTTAAAAGGATTGAAAGAAGTGCAATACCTCTAGCGGTGTCCATTGTGAAAAATGAATACTGCATAAAGTGAATATAAAGACAGTATCTACAGGTTTGTGGTGTGACAAAAGAAAAGATTATGAATAATACCCGATTAAAGTTCAGCCCACAGGACTCCAGTGCAGTCTCTACTCTTTTCTTGTCAGCAGCAAACATCTTAAGAATGCTAAAAAAGTACAAGACAAATGTAAAAAAACAGCAGTACAACAGCTTCATAATTATAAAGGAAATAAAGGGTTCAAGTTTTACTGAAGTTAAAAAAAATAAAAAAATCATTCGTCATTTTAGTAGTAGCTGTAAACCTGGCCGTTACCTAGTCATCGGATCACAAGGTTCATAGTTTGTAATTTAAATGCTATTGGTGCTCTTGGTTGATGACAAGCGCTGGCCTATATCTGGAAGGGGGTATAGGTCTATTAAGATTACAAAAGAAGGTTTGCAGTGGGATGATACACCATCTACAATGCACCAAACACATGATGCACTAGACTCTTAGGATTCATTTCTAGAAAGAAGGAGAATACTAAATTCTAAATTTGAAAAAGGGTTTTAACTTTCAAAATTATTATTTTTCGATAACAGGGATCACAGAAAAAAAAAAACATTGACCCTAGTGTCTGAAGGTTCTCATTCAACTCGTTTTATTAAAGCGGTTGTAAACCCTGACATATATCCCCTGAAATGACTGGCCTCGGGTAATACATAGAAATGAAACAAATCCTCTTACATAAGCTGAACCTGTTTATCTGCAGCCCTCTCTCCTCTACAGTCAGCCATTCACAGTGCACAGGTTACACTGTATTTTTGATCTTCAGGAGGCAGGGGTGAGTATCTGATATCACACACTACATAGCATAAAGGAGAGCCCAGTGTAACCTGAGAGCTGAGTGGAGGGAATCAACACCCCCTCTACACAGTTTTATAGGGAAACATGCACAGCTTAGGGTCAATCATATCTGATGGGCTAGAGAGGGGGTGGGATGCCTCCAAGGATTGCTTGGGTTCAGAATAAATGCTCAGATGCGACTTGTGCAGATAGAAGAGGGAGGAGAGAAAACTTAGAAATCACACTAGCTGCTTTGGATCGAGGGAAGTACAGATTACAGAATATGCTTTGTTTATTTTTCACTTCAGAGGTTTACAATCACTTTAAGTTGTGAATGTAAATGCAGAGGTATCTTCCTGGTGCTCACTGGAACTAAATAGGTGGCCTGGATAAGCTACAAAACATCTTCAACATTACAGAACAAGTTCAGTTGGATGTGACTAAATACTTCTAGTCAAATGACCCGTGTGCACTTTTATGACTAAGGAATGAACATTAGATGTGAAGTCTCTTCCAGCACAGGGGTTAGTGTGAATGGTTTACAATATGCTTAGTAAAAGCTGCAGAATGTTGGAAATGAATCATATGGAAAGAAAAAAATCCAATAAAAGAAAATGTCCAAAAAATACGCAAAAAAAAAAAAATCCTATTCTCAAACTAAGGACCCATATACACTAGTACACTTTTTGTAAAGCTCATTGTTTGGAAACTACATTAAAATCTACTAGGCACAATTTTCATTTTGCACAGTTTAAAACCAAAAGCTTGTTCTGCTAGCAAAAAAAAACAAAAAACAAAAAAAAACATGAACTTAAACAAGGTTCAGGAAAAAAACAAAAAAAAACAATTTGCACTGAAGTACAGTGTTAGCATATGGGGCTAATTGTTAATCAGCACTATACACCTATCAGCCATAAAAATATGATAACCCACCTAATATTGAGCAGGTCCCCCTTTGCCACTAGACCTCTAAAGCAATGCTGTAGTATCTGGCACCAAGCTGTCAGCAGCAGATCTGTTAAAGTATTACTAAACCCAGAACCCTGCATTCACTATATCTGGTCTCCCACAGTACACAGAACATGGAAATGCCATTATTTTAGTAAATATAAACTGCTAAATACCTTTTCTCATCAGCAGTATATAGCAGGAGAAGTTTTCTTACTGCACTGAGCTGTCCTATGAGGATCCAGGACCCCTGACCCTCTGTCTAGACAGTGCTGATGGGACAGTGCATGTGATCAGCACAGGGCCAAAGAAAAAAAAACATATCTAGCAATACACACCAAACTGAGCATGTGCAGCCTGAGTCCATAGGCTCTGTGTTATCAGGAAATTATCAGGGGACAGTACAGAGAGGGGAGGATCTGTGCATACAGGATCAAACAGCCCTTTTACACAATGTGGAGGATTAACCCCTTAGGTTCCACAGTGAGTATAACAAGCATGCTTTACTGCATATACAGACTGATTTAACTGTTGTGGGTTTAGGAACACTTTAAGTACGGTAAGTTGCAAGGTGGGACCTCCATGGATCGGACTTGTTTTTCTAGCACATCTGACAATTGCTCGATGGATTGAGATCTGGAGGCGAAGTCAACACCTCAAACTCAGGTTTAGGTAAGTGGTATATGTCAAAGTAACATCTGCATGAATGGGAAGGCCAAGATTTCCCAGCAGAACATTGCCCAAAGCTTCACACTGCCTCTGCCGTCTTGCCTTGTTTCCATAGTACATCTATTCTCCAGGCAAGCGGTGCACACACACTTAGCCACCCACATGATGTAACAGAAAAGTACTTCATCAGACCAGCCACCTTCTTCCATTGCTCCGGGGTCCAGTTCTGATGCTCACAGTGGCTGCTTTTGGCTCTGGACAAGCATCAGCATAGGCACCCCGGTTGGTTTGCGGCTACACAGCCCCAGACAACTATTTTTTTCTGCTTTCAAACACATCAACTTGACGGTCAACATATTTACTTGCTGCCTAATATATCTCCTCCTACTTTCAGACTTTCAGATGCCATTGTAACAAGAGATCAAATGTTATTCACTTTACCTGTAAGTGATCTGAAGGTTATGGCTGATGGTATTAAATAATAATAATAATAATAATAATAGGTAAAAGCACAGTCCTTCTCTGGATAGCCATAAAAATAACCTTGTATATGTCACTTCTATATCCAAGTGTGTTTCCTCCATGAGAGCAAAGCAAATTCCGCCCACAAACACCTCAAAAGCCAGCAAATCCATAGGTGGGCGCACAGCTCCGGAGGCACCAGGATATTCAAATAAAATCAGCATTTCTATTACACTGATTGATACGAACATCCCTCCATGAAAAGGATCTACGTTTTGATCATGACAGCAGGCAGCACCATATCACCAATGTATGCATGTAATAGACACGTCTCAAAAAAAAAAGTCTGCGTTCACAAAGGCGTACTACAGTGTACACCCATGCAGGGGCCATGTTTGCCCACCCTTCCCGGAACAGGCAGTCCTATTAAATTGAATTGATTGCATGAACGCAACCACTGCTTCCAAACTGACAGCAGTGCAAGTGCCGCTACAGGGCTCCAAATGCAGACATTTTCATTCAGGGCCATGCACCTACACCCACATGGCTGGCAAATTGGGAAAATCAGTTCCGTCTGTGCAGCCACCACGTTCCAATTGAAATTAATGCAACTCTCTGCACGGGGACATATCCAATTATCCCTGTGCTACAAACACAGCCCTCCCACAGGCATACCCTATAGTACACCCAGATGAACAAAGCCTAAGGGCTCTTTCACACTGGCAGCTGGGGCAGTAGAAACAGGTTGCTGAGCCGCAGTTTTACCACTCCTGGCCGCCAAATGGAATTCTAACATCACAGTCATGGCAATTTTAACTTGGGCTGCAGAGTTTGACAGGCGGCACAACTTGTCAAACTCACTGATTTAGATCAAAAGGGACAACCCGCAACCATGAGCCAAACGCTTGCCTCACAGCTGCGGCGCAGCCCCACAATGTAGATTTGCCATTCGGGAAGAAGAAAAAAAGAAAAAACACAACAGGCAGTAGCACCTTCTAAATGCCTGCCAGCCGCTGCTATCTTGCCATCTGAAAAGCAATCCACTTACACAGACAAGTACAACTTTAGTGTATTCTGCTCTTCTGCCAATTAGCAAATATGCAAACCTGCCAAGGAAGGACACCTGAGGGAGCAGTATAACTGTTTGCATACAATAGTTCCAAAAAATTATTATTATTAGAATACAGGATTTATATAGTAACAACAGTTTACAATATAACATGGGAAAGTACAATTACAACACAGTTTAACACAGGAGTAGGAGGACGCTGCTCATGGAGCTTACAATCTAAAGGTTCAATGAAAAACAGATCAAAAGGTGAATATTACTCACTTCTTGACTGGTATTCGCCCATCTTGATTCACCTGGAATTTCAATTTGGTGTACCTGAAAGATGACATTGAACTATTAAAAGTGATTGTAAACGATCCTAATTAAAAATTGGTGCGCTAATCTGATGTGGCCTAAATTGCCTTTCAAGTCCCAACCTTTAAGGTTTTCCCCTTTTCTCCTATCTTCAAACTACGGATGTGGCAATGGAGTTATTTCAACATTTAAAAATCTGATACCAAACTCTAAAGGTACTCAAATATGAGTAATGCAATTCCTTAGCCACACAGCAATAATCTTATGCAGAGCATTTTATAACAAACACTAATGCCCCGTACACACGGTCAGATTTTCCAACGAAAAATGTGTGATAGGACCTTGTTGTCGGAAATTCCGACCGTGTGTAGGCTCCATCACACATTTTCCATCGGAATTTCCGACACACAAAGTTTGAGAGCAGGCTATAAAATTTTCCGACAACAAAATCTGTTGTCGGAAATTCTGATCGTGTGTACACAAATCCGACGGACAAAGTGCCACGCATGCTCAGAATAAATTAAGAGACGAAAGCCATTGGTTACTGCCCCGTTTATAGTCCAGACGTACGTGTTTTACGTCACCGCGTCTAGAACGATCGGATTTTCGACAACGTTATGTGACCGTGTGTATGCAAGACAAATTTGAGCCAACATCCGTCTGAAAAAATCCATGGATTTTGTTGTCGGAATGTCCGATCAATGTCCGACCGTGTGTACGGGGCATAAGGCTGCATTCACACCTGAATGTTTTCTGCTCATAAAACGCCCCAAAAAAACGCCTGAAAAACTCCCAACAAGCAAAATCCCATTAATTTCAATGGAACCTGTTCACACCTGAGCGTTTTTTCACCTGAAGCAAAACTCCTGAAAAACGCCCTAAGCTCAAAAAAGAACATGAGCTTCTTTGGGGCAGATTATAGGCGTTTTTCTGCCTTTTACATTGGTGACCTGAACAAAATCTCTGCAAAATCGCAGTTAAAACTTTGAAACGCGACTTTGAAACGCTCAGGTCAGGTGTGAATGCAGCCTTAAGTATAATTAACTAATGAAAACAAACACCTAGTGGATAAAAGAAAATAATGTCCTTCAAAGAAATGTGTCCATAAAGAAGTCCAAAAAAAATTATATGAATGAATACCAAATTCTGCGATGAATAAATTAATATAATGTGGCAATTTTCCTAAATCGATCCAGGTGAAGCGGTGTTCAGACAAATCCCTTCACCACATGCATGTGCCTCTTACCAGAGATTGCGGAGCTCAGATAATAGAAATCACACTCGCGTGTTTAAAATTCAAGGAACTCAACGGCCAGGCTGGGGAAGAGGTCCTATTAACCGATAATCAAAGCAGTAACTCCATAGTAGCCAATGCACAGAGATCCGGTAGAAGTTACTCCCACTATGTATACACTTACAATTAGGCAGCTTAAGATCAGCATGAAAAACAAACATGGCAGCGGTTGGCACCAGCCTGCTTGCGCTGGATGACATCACAAATATGGCTCCGCCGATGCGTTTCCCCCGTAACAGGCTTTGACTGAGACTCCTTTTAAAGCCCATTATGGGGAAACACGTCAGGTGGAGCAATATTTGTTCCCTAAAGGGAGTATTCCTAATCTCAGCTTGTTACCTGTATAAAAGACACCTGTCCACAGAAGCAATCAGACTCCAATCTCTCCACCATGGCCAAGATCAATGAGCTGTCCAAGGATGTCAGGTACAAGATTATAGACCTACACAAGGCTAGAATGGGCTACAAGACCATCGCCAAGCAGCTTGGTGAGAGGGTGATAACAGTTGCTGCTATTATTAGCAAATGGAAACAACACAAACATAACTGTCAATCTCCCTCGGTGTGGGGCTCCATGCAAGATCTCACCTCGTGGCGTTTCAATGATCATGAGAACAGTGAGGAATCGGCCCAAAACTACATGGGAGAATCTTTTTTAAGGATCTCAAGGCAGCTGGGACCATATTCACCAAGAAAACAATTGGTAACACACTACGCCGTGAAGGACTGAAATCCTGCAGCGCCCGCAAAGTCCCCCTGCTCAAAAAAGCACATGTACAGGCCAGTCTGAAGTTTGCTAATGAACATCTAAAGGATTCAGAAGAGAACTGGGTGAAAGTGTTGTGGTCAGATGAGACCAAAGTCGATCTCTTTGGCATCAACTCAACTTGCGTGTTTGGAAGAGGAGAAACGCTGGGGGTGTTTTTCTGCTCAGAGACAGGACAACTTCACCGCATCAAAGGGCCGATGGACGGGGGCCATGTACCGTCAAATCTTGGGAGAGCCTCCTTCCCTCAGCCAGGGAATCGAAAAGGGTGAATGGGTATTCCAGAATGACAATGACCCAAAACACATGGCCAAGGCAAAGGAGTGGCTCAAGAAGAAGCACATTAAAAAGTCCTGGAGTGGCCTAGCCAGTCTCCAGACATTAATCCCATAGAAAATATGTAGAGTGAGCTGAAAGTTCGAGTTACCAAACGTCAGCCTCAAAACCTTAATGACTTGGAGAGGATAAAAGAGGAGTGGGACAAAATCCCTCCTGAGATGTGTGCAAACCTGGTGGGCAACTACAAGAAACGTCTGACCTCTGTGATTGCCAACAAGGGTTTTGCCACCAAGTACTAAGTCATGTTTTGCAAAGGGGTCAAATACTTATTTCACTCATTAAAATGCAAATCGGATTATAACTTTTTTGAAATGTGTTTTTTTTTTTTTGTTATTCTGTCTCTCACTGTTAAAATAAACCTACCATTAAAATTATAGACTGATCATTTCTGTGTGGGTGAGCAAACGTACAAAATTAGCAGGGGATCAAATATTTTTTGTCCTCACTGTAGCTAGAGAACTGACCATGGCGTGCTCTTCTGCTTTGTGTGGTTTTAATAGGAAAACAATGAGACTGGCAGGAACACCAGGGATTTTCACACAAAGGAAGCAATACAAAGAGAACAGGATACTTTCTCATACAAGTACATGATACAGCAGGCACTTATCAGGGATATGAAATGTTGAGGTGACAAATGCTTTAAAGCAGAACTCTAGGCAAACAGCTAATCACAGTTGAATATAAATATACACAAACGCACTAAAATAAAAGAGTGAAAGATGAAATGTCATTCATTCACAGAGCTGTGTGTGTTTTAAGGATTTCTTCTCCCCCCAAAAGAAAATGTGTGGCTGTAGATGCATATAAAAGATCTATATTGTACACTACCCACTTTCTTAACCCCTTGGAGCCAGAGCCTCCCGCCGGCCCTTTAAGGGGTTTAGGATGCTGGGAGGCGGAGTTTATGATCATGTGACCACCGTAATCGGCTGTCACAGAACACACATGATCGGAAAGCTCCCGATTGCAAACAGGGATCAAGAGCTTTCTGTTAGCCGCCGGTAACTGTGCCGGGAGCGCCCTCTTGGCACAGCTCTATTTGCACTAATGCATGCAAATATGCAGCCACTCAGCACCAAGGTCCACCCGCCGAGAGGAACGCATATTTGCGTGTGGCCAGTGCCAAGAGGTTAAACCAAGAAGTATGACTAGTACACACGATCAGAAAGTCAAATGACAAAAATCACTTTCGGAGGGATCATGCGATAATCTGATCATTAGTACACAGCTTTCGAGAGCCGATCAGGACAGTTCATGCAACAATATCTGAAGGGAGAAACACAAAAACTTTTCTAGTATGATACCAGAACAAACGCTTTCGTTCTGGTATCATACTAGACAGAAGAAGACCAAGACCATGCATGCTCGTAAACAAAAAAAAAATACATTACAATACAACACATCACTTCTGGAGTTACATTCTGTCGTACGAGAGTTTCTGTAACTTTAGTACACTATTGGTTTTCGATATGAGACTAGCATGCAAAAAAAAAAAAGAAAAAACGGACGATCGTGTGTACGAAGGCCTAAATCTAGTGTAATAAACTTATCCATCAATAGCTTCAGGCTCTCTCCAGTGACAGAACACATGTTCTCTGTCAAAGTGCAGGATTTGTGTTTAGAAAGAGCTACGGATTGGCTGGCTCTGCATGAATGGCACCCTTTGACAGAGAGCACATGAGTCACTGCTGCAGCTGTGTTCAGTTCAGCAGCCAGAGTGAATGTGGGTGTTGGTGGAGAAGTATTACCCAGATTTTAGTAGCAGATCAGGTTTTAGGACATCAGGGAGGTATAGAATGGATTAGAATTGGATTAGGCTTTAGGCTCACTTCAAGTAGAAGCTGTGCAAGTGCTGGTAATCTAACGCAGGGACAGGATTTCCTTTTCATTTCAAGCAATTAGCAAAGAACAAAAAAACAATCATCACTAATGTCAGGTGCACATGGTATGGTTATTTTTTTTTCTTCAACCCAGCGGCCTTCCCTGTTCTAACTTTGCAATGTTAGTACAGGCGATCTTCCTGATGTGCTATTGTGTTCTGACAGGGGGACTGCACCCACCAGAACACACCGGTCAGCACAGCCATTGGCTGACAGTGCTGATCAGATGCCGATCAGCTGCTGTTTTCCCAGCATGCTCGCTCCACAGAAGCCGGACGTGAGATCAGCTTTGAAGGACAATGATCTGTGCTAACCAGACTACAGTGATCTTCTGTGCTCAGGGATCTATGGAGAGTTGCCGTGCTTTGGCACAGTTTGCATGCACGATGAAGTGAACCATACTGGGACCACCTCTTCCAAGTTGTCCCAGGAACAGTACACATAACCGTTCACAAGCACAGCTCAGAGCATTCACACTATACAAATGGCCCAGGCCGGAACAAAGAAGTGAACAATGCCCGGGCTCAGTTAAAACTGCCTGTGTGAGTGTACCCAAAGATTAATGGCAACAAAGCATTTAACTGCATGTTAGGCAATCCATGAACATAAGAGAGTGGTCTAAAAAAAAATGCAATTTTAAATTGAATGTTCATTCGTCAACAAAAGATCAATAGCGGCCATACAGTATCATCTGTACAATCAGATCTAAACAATCATTTCAGTTTCATGCCAATCAGAAAGGCCCTTGCACTATAGTTGTTAGAGCCAAAACAGATCATACAATTAGTTTGCAATGTGTACGTATAATCATAAGACAAACCGATTTCGCAACAGAAAGCTTAGCACTACCTTTGCACTTGAGCACAGTGTGCTGTCTCTACTAGCAGAGCAGGATGGAGATGTGCCCCTGAGTGGCTCCAATAATAAGGTAATTAACTATCTATTACTACCACATTTTAAACAAGTCCACAAAAGGAGTAGGGAAAAAAAAAAACTTACGCTTTTTGCAGAAACGCGTTCCGAGGTGAATTCTGTGCCAAAATATTTGTGGCCAATTTAAAAAGTCCTTCTGTCCAAATCTGAAACATACAAAAAAAGATAAGCAAGATATTGTAAAAAAAAAAAAAAAATGTTTATATGGTAAAGAAGAAGGTTTGGTCTAGAATTACTTTTGCTGTATCCTCCTGAACAGCCATGAAGTTGAGGAAGTTGACGTTAACCATGTCAGTGCCATATACGACTGTAACTAGTTTATCTTCGGGACGTTGCTCAGCTGATGAGAAGCCTAAAATTTCCCTCATTCGAGAGTCCTACCAGAGAGAGAAAAATGCAGTAAAAAAATAAATTAAAATGACAAAGCAAGGTATAAAATTCAATACAAAATTAAAGAAAAGAATTAAACATTGTTGCACATGAATCATGGACTAGAAGGCCTCCAGCCACAAAGCAGTTGGTGGTGATTACATAACATAAAAGGACACCATTGCCACAAACGTTTATATTTTAGTCTCATCTCACTCCATGAATTTTATTTTGGGTCAGGGTTGGTGAACTTCCTTTTGTCTATAATATGGCACAATCAATCAGTGAAAAGGTTTAGTTAACTGTCACACCAAATAAAAGCATTAAAACTGAAAGTTGAAATCAGAGTAAGCAATTTCAGTACAGGAGAGGGGTCTGTACAACTGGATGAGGCTGTAGTTCAGCTTTAAGCTCTACTAAAGTAAAGGCTCCTGTATGACAGTCAAAACAAATGCAGCTACTATGTGATGAGCAAAACGCGTAAAAAACACCACAATTTCCTAACCTTCCCCAACTGAGCCTAATTCTTCTTCATTTGTGTCTCATATGTTTCCCCTCCTGGACACTGCAGCACTTTTTTTTTATCCCACTGTAGTGCAAGGTGACAGTTTGCAAGGAAGTGGCAACTCTGCTTTGATTTCAGGAGCAGTAAAGCACTGTTGCCGACCATCACAAGAAGCTGCATTAATTAGACTACACTGGCAGGCTCAACAAAATATTTGAGACTGTGACCCGTTCTTTTTTTTAGCAGATGCCACAATAAAGTTTGGATCTGCCCACATGCCTGGACCGGCACTGGCTCAGCCTCTCAGCATGCCTCCGAGAACCTGAGGCGGCCGCTCCCATCCCCTCCACAGCCCAGCAATCCAGTGAGCGTGAGGGGGGCAGAACAGAGAGCAGTCACTGACAGTCACCAGTTCTCTACTCACGGAGCTCTGAGAACCGAGCGACCAGCGGTCTTTGATCGTTTGGTTTGCAGTCTTAGAGCCAACAGGGGACAGATGCAGCATCCACCTAGATAATTATGGTTTTTGAAAAAAAAGCCCAACTTCTCTTTTAAGTGCTGCAGCACATATCTGTTATTGGGGGGCCATAGTTCTACTTTTCATTAATTTAAATCAATATATGTTTTGTTACTTAAGCAGTCGTTAAAACTCAACAGAACAAGTTGGATGTCATGATGCATAGTAATAAACTACTGCAGGCATATTTCTTAGGAATTTTTAAGTAGTACTTCAGGCACACTGCTAATACACCCCCTGTAATTCAGTTTAGCCAGTCTTGTAATTTACACACCCCTGCCACATTGCATAATCAGGAAGAGAATTGCACCATTTCAAGTTTCACCTTTATAGTTTCCTGTGTCATCTGCCTTCGGTTTGTGCCGATTCATTTTCTAATAAGCAAATGCCAGAGAAGACAGACCCCCCTCCCCCCTTGGTAATATCAACCCATTTTTACAAGTATACATGCTTTTAGCACTGGAACTGTATGGCCTCTATCTACCATCCATTGTAATAGTAGTAGGCTGACCTTTGCTGAACAAATTGAGACAAGAAATAGGTTGGCGCACAGTTGGGTACCAGAATCTGTATTGATGTTCATGAAATTTACCCACTGCTTTTGCTGGTAAATTACATAGAAGAGAATCTTTTAGAGTTCTTTAAAGGTTTAATTACAGTATATATATATATATATATATATATATATATATATATATATATATATATATATATTGGCAAGCTCTTATAAAAGTAGCAATTTAACAAATACATCAAAACTATTTTGATTTCACTATTGATCTATATGCAAATCAACCAATGACACTTGGATATATTTGTAAAGTTTTGAGCTAAGACATAAGGAAGTACAGCATTAGATTAAAAAAAAAAAACTAATCAATAAAAAAGACATATCTTCAATAGCAAAATCATAGAAAATGGGATGTTTGTGGCATGTCATAATTCTGACCATCTTTGCAGAATATACAAATGACCCATTCTTTATTACAATTTTCATAGAACCACCAATTGTAAATCCCAGCAATACCTGGCTTGCACAGAAGATGGAACCAAAGTACAGACTTAAATCACCAAATATTTCTGTATACATTTACCTCCTAAACCAAACAGGAAGACTCATCAATGAGCTCATCATACTTACGGTCAAGGGTCTTTAATAAATCATAATAACACTACATGAGCCACTCTTCAGACCAATATAAAACATTAAACTCCAATCTAACCAGCCTTTGTACAGGTGACATATTACAATATCTCGGATCTCTAAGCAACTCAATCAGGAGTTTTTTTTTTTTGTACAGGTGACAAAAGTCTGGTGCATCAGTTCCGGAAATCTGTCCAGATTATAAGAAATTGTGATTTTAATTTATCTAAACCACAAAAGTAGCAAGCTTCTGAATCACAGAAATGGTTATTACACGTTGTAGGTACCACAATACAAAGACAGACCTGGCCGGGACTGGCTGGTCTAAAGTAGGGTACACACTAAGAAAATCAGGTGAACATTTTCGTACGAGGAAAGATCGAACAAGTTTCTGATAGTGTGTACACAACTTTCAAAAGCTGATTCAGAACCTTCCAAACAGAAAGGGACAAATCCAACATTTTTCTCATACGTGAACAGAATGATTTTTGTTTAATGTGTTTGCTTTTTGTACGATAAAAAAAAATTGTATACGAAAGACTGAGCTTGATCGAAAACAATATAATCTACGTACAATGTTCCTATGTCAAAACAAAAAATGCCTTTCATGTACGTGATTTTTCATATGAGTAACATCCTCAGGTTCTACCAGCTACAAACAATTGAAGAAAACCGGAAGATAGCTCGTCCAATTTTCTTGTAGTGTGTACCCAACTTAATCTTGTATGGCTATTCAATCATGCAAATTAAAGTGAAGTTGGTATTTATTTTTTTAAAGAATATTTACTTAACCATATATTCCCTGTTGGATTTGAAAGTGAGACACCTGTCAAAACTTCCTATTAGTTTTGGAGAGAATGGGGAAATCTTAAAAGCTTAAGTAATAACCCTTAATTTCTACATGCCTCTTCTTCACAACCTTGTTTCTATGTAGAATTTGTAATCAAGTTCATGTGTTTCCAGTGAAAAAACAGTTAATGCTATAGCATACAAACCCATTTAGACAATTGTACACTTGCAACCTCATGGCAACAATTTGGGCAAGGGCCTTTTCCATTCCAGCAGGATGACACCCCCATGCAGTCATCTCTATAAGGACATGGTCTGATGAGTTTACTGTGGAGTAACTCTAGTGGGTTGTGTAGGACACATTGGGGTCAATTCACTAACGTTTACCACATGTGATAACGTGGTCACGTGACTCATTTGCATATATTATCGTATGCGGTAAGTCAGTCCAATTCATAAAAAATAAAAAACTATTATGCTATATTTTTCCGTGAGTCCACAAACTATTAGCCAGAATATGAATGTATGTGGGAACAGTCGTTACACATGCGAGCTCTGCTTCTTGTTTTTCTGTGCCACAGAACAGTGGTGCTTTACAGCTCCTCTCTCGCAATGTACATCTATGACACGGCTGAAAACAATGAACTCACTATGTGGCGGATTTCATCTCAACAGTTGAAATAGACGATTCGATTTCCTTTCCTGCAACCACGGGTTGAAGGAAAGTAAAATCGCTCAGTTCCCCCATCAACACAGTTAGTGCTGATAGGGATATCCCCCTGCTGCTATAGCTGCCGGCAGTAATGACATGCCATAATTCCAACAGGCTGGCTGTACTGAAGTCGATCGATGATTAGACTTCTCTACAACCAGCCTTCCCATTCAGGGACCAGCCGGGATTTGAGCAGTATATGGCTGGCTTAAATCTGGTCGTGCGCTAACCAAAATTCGTCCAGCTCAGCAGGGACCAGCAGAGTTTTAATCAATCAGGGTGTGGCTGTCCCTGATCACCAAAAGTCGAAGGGAGAAGGGTTTTCTTCGATCAGAGAATACAGCCCACTGATCAGTGTGTTGACAAAATACAATATCTTGGCAGGGGGACTCGCTGGCTGAAAAAAAAAAAAAAAAAAAAAGAACACCCTAATGCCCCGTACACACGGTCGGACATTGATCGGACATTCCGACAACAAAATCCATGGATTTTTTCCGACGGATGTTGGCTCGAACTTGTCTTGCATACACACGGTCACACAAAGTTGACGGAAAATCCGATCGTTCTGAACGCGGTGACGTAAAACACGTACGTCGGGACTATAAACGGGGCAGTAGCCAATAGCTTTCGTTTCTTAATTTATTCTGAGCATGCGTGGCACTTTGTGTGTCGGATTTGTGTACACACGATCGGTATTTCCGACAACGGATTTTGTTGTCGGAAAATTTTATAGCAAGCTCTCAAACTTTGTGTGTCGGAAATTCCTATGGAAAATGTGTGATGGAGCCTACACACGGTCGGAATTTCCGACAACAAGGTCCTATCACACATTTTCCATCGGAAAATCCAACCATGTGTACAGGGCATAACAGTGTGCAGCTTAAGCCTAGGCAAAAGATTTTGTTTTTGGAGTAGAGAAAGTCAAAACCCCTGTTGCTTCTCAAGTGCAATCAAGGGCTGTTTTAGGAGAGATGTGCCCTAAGTTTCTGTCAGTGACAACAAAATGGTTGTCACTGGAAAATTAAGTGGAAATATCTCTAATGGAGCCTCAAACAACTTGATAAAAGTTCAAATCCTTTCCCACCCTATCCAAAAGTAGCTGGAGATACATTTCCACCGAAGAAAACACCTAAAGCAGCTGTAAAGGCTATTTTTTTTTTTACATTAAAATAAACATGTTATGTTATACTTACCTGGTATGTAAAATGACATTGCAAAGTGCGGCCCCTTACATTGCTCTTCTGGAGTCTCCCACCAGCGTTTTTCACTCCTCAACTCCTGCGGGTGCCCCCATAGCAAGCCGTGTACCATGGGGACACACATGTGGGTGCACTCTCGAGCTGGGCTGTGTGCACCCATAGATACACAGAGTGCAACTTGGCCCTCCCCCTGCTCCCTCCTCACAGGATTTGACTGACAGTAGCAGGAGCCAATGGCAGGAAGTGAAGAGAGAAGAGCTGCAGCCAGATTGAGAGAGAGGACTCAGATACTGTAGGTGGTTTGAGGAGTAGGGGGCACAACAAGTGGCAAAATGTTTTTTACCTTAAAGCAGGCAATTCATTAAAGTAAAAAAAGTTTCAACTTCATAACCACTTTAATACCTTACCTCCCCAGCAGGTGTTGCCTCAAATTTTCATGGTCTTCAAAAGCTCCGGTGGCTGAAGAATCTTCTGAGTATGTCGGATGACCGGTTGCATGTGGTGACCCAGCCTCACTATCCACTACTGAAGGGACATAGGGGCTGGCTCTGAAACCATATTGCACAATGTGGGACCAGCCTTCTAAACACCTGGGAGTGCATTGGATGCTGAAGGTTCTTCAGCCAATGGAGCTCTTGAAGACAGTAAAGATTTGAAGCAGCACCTGCCAGGGAAGGAGAATGCATTTGTTTTGCATTATACAGGGGACATTTTTTTTTTTAGTGACACTGAGCTGTTTAGGGTTCCTTCTCACAAATTTTAAAAATATAGACCTGCTCATTTGTAAATGAGTGAAAGTCAGGTAAACAGTCGAGGCAGTCCCTGGCAGCACAAGGCATGCAGAGGGAAGCAAGGCTGATATGTTCCCCCCCTTTTCCGCATTCATTTTGCCGATGAGTGCCTCAGGCAAGTGCTGGGAACCAGAGACAGGCACTCACTAGCAAAGCAACCATCTCCCTGCTAGCTGTGATTGGCAGCTGAGTGCCAAGCGGGGTGCCCTGTCAGAAACCGCAGCTAGCGTTACAGGGAACCTAGGAAAAGGGAACAAAGTACTACATGCACTTTGTCCCATCCGGAACTGAATACTGTAAAAGAAAGTGATACAAGTAAGGCTAGACTGATGGCAGGTCAACAATACATATTTACTTCACTTATCACTTACAATTCAATTAAACATGAGTCACAAACATTGGCACTGCAGCCATGTGTACCATTATTCTAGCCAGCTCTGTGGTTTGTTGAAGCTGTACAAATCAGCAGATAGACAGATGAAAATTTCCCTACTGCTAGGTTTTTAAAAACATGCTATAAGGATTACCAGACAGGTGTGGCTAAAAAAAAAGAAAAAAAGAAAAAGAAGTCTCCCCCCAATCCACTGTGAAGCAGAGTAGAAACTAAAAGCATGTATACAGATTATCACTTTAAAATTACAGATCCAGAAAGTTTGGTTATTCCCCACTGGTGCCCCAAGGGCTGAGTGAGCGCCCACACCGATATCTCCTAATGTTGTAACATTTAATTCCAAGCTGCATGCAGCTAGTTCAGTCAAGCTTGCTGTTCTCAGTCCAGCGTATTCAGGTTTTACAGTGCAAAATACAATGCCATTGAAAAAGTATTCACACCCCTTGAAATTTTTCACATTTTGTCATGTTACAACCTAAAAAAGTTATTGTATTTTATTGGGATTTTATGTGATAGACCAACACAAAGTGGCACATAATTGCGAAGAGGAATGAAAATAAATGGTTTTCAAATTTTTTTACAAATAAATATCTGAAAAGTGTGACGTGCATTTGTATTCAGCCCCCTTTACTCTGATACCCCTAACCAAAATCTAGTGGAATCAATTGCCTTCAGAAGTCACCCAATTAGTAAATAAATTCCACTTGTGTGCAATTTAATCTCAGTATAAATACAGCTGTTCTGTGAAGCCCTCGGGAGGTTTGTTGGTGAACAGCATCATGAAGGCCAATTAACACACCAGACAGGTCAGGGATAAAGTTGTGGAGACGTTTAAAGCAGGGTTAGGTTATAAAAAATATCCCAAGCTTTGAACATCTCACGGAAGCAATGTTCAATCCATCATCCGAAAATGGAAAGAATATGGTACAACTGCAAACCTACCAAGACATGGCCATCCACCTAAACTGATAGGTAGGGCAAGGAGAGCATTAATCAGAGAAGCAGCCAAGAGGCCCATGGTGACTCTGGAGGAGCTGCAGAGATCCACAGCCCAGATGGGAGAATCTGTCCACAGGAAAACTATTAGTCGTGTACTCCACAAATCTGGGCTTTATGGAAGAGTGGCAAGAAAGCCATTGTTGAAAAAAAGCCATAAGACGTTCTGCTTGCAGTTTGCAAAAAGCCATGTGGGGGACACAGCAAACATGTGGAAAAAGGTGCTCTGGTCAGATGAGACCAACATCGAACTTTGTGGCCAAAAAGCAAAATGCTATGAGGGGCGGAAAACTAACACTGCACATCACCCTAAACACACCATCCCCACCGTGAAACATGGTGGCAGCATCATGTTGTGGGGATGCTTTTCTTCAGCAGGGACAGGGAAGCTGGTCAGAGTTGATGAGAAGATGGATGGAGCCAAATACAGAGCAATCTTAGAAGAAATCCTGTTAGAGTCTGCAAAAGACTTGAGACTGGGGCGAAGGTTCACCTTTTCAGCAGGACAACGACCCTAAAAATACAGCCAGAAATACAATGGAGAATCTGTGGCAAGACTTGAAAATTGCTGTTCACAGATGCTCCCCATCCAATTTGACAGAGCTTGAGCTATTTTGTAAAGAATGGACAAAAATGTCACTCTAGATGTGCAAAGCTGGTAGAGACATACCCAAAAAGACTTGCATTTCAGCAAAAGGTGGTTCTTACAAAGTATTGACTCAAAGGGCCTGAATACAAATGTACACCACACTTTTCACATATTTATTTGTAAAAAATTTGGAAAACCATTTATCATTTAGCTTCCACTCACAAATATGTGCCACTTTGTGTTGGTCTATCACATAAAATCCCAATAAAATACATTTACATTTTTGGTTGTAACATGACAACATGTGAAAAATTTCAAGGGGTATGACTACTTTTTCGAGGCACTGGCTCTACATTGCAAATTAGTATGAACTAGGGATTTTTCCACCTTGCCGTGCTGCAGTTTGGCTGCATTGCGGGTGCAGAGCAGTGTACCCAAGGATTTCATGCGGGTTACCCACTTCCATCATGTCCAACCTTATTGTGCGCTTTCAGGAAGAGCAACAAAGACACAGCATGCAGGACCTTTGGTGCACTTTTAGAAATGCAGGACATAATAGAAGTCTAGGAGAAACTCACGCAAAAACTGCAGGTATACTGCGCTGTACCCGTGCTGCAGGCAAACTTCAGCGGGGTAGTTTGAAAGCGCCCTTAACATTACTTAAAAAGGGGGTAACTAAAAATGTGACCCTGCACCCATTTCCTTCCAAGTACCAATAGTGAGAATAGTGAGATGGTTTATGATTACAAACAGTCACACACACAGAGTTGAATTAAAATTATTAGGGTTATACTGTACCAGTCCATTCCTTCAAAAGGTTATTTTTTAGCAAGTTTGAAACAGTATCAATAAAAAAAAACAAAACTACACCTTATAAAACATTATGTGAACTTCGTGTCCTGTGCTTCATGTTCCAGTCATGATTATATAATGGTGAAAGCGGACACAGACAATGTATCCATCCTCCACCCTGGGGGAAAGGGGGGAGTTGTGGGACTGAGGCCTAACTGTCACATGAAAAGTAAACATCTGCAAAGTTTTACCTATGGGATCTCTGGAAACACAAATTATTATTATTATTTTTTTTAATTGAAAAGATAATAACTTAATAATAACTCTACTTATAACTTTTTTCCATCATATGCCCAGTTTCAATTGGAAAAAAAATGAGAGGTAAGATAATGGATACAGTCACATGGGCCCGAAGGGTCATATAGCATGCATGTCATCCTGCACTTGAGAGTTACAGGTGTTACGTACAGTACACGACATTGAAATGATGCTTCAGTATGCTGGTAAACGCAGATCCAAGGGCACACATGAATACAGGTATGGATGTGCACCCCTGGATGCTGACTGCCTGGGTCCAGGAGCATATTTGTGTATCTGTACGCATTGATACCCTTCAGATCTGTGTTTGCCAGCAAACAGCATCATCTTGTCATTTATTTGTACAGGTGACTGTACGCAACACCTGTGACTTCCATGCTCAGGATTCTGCACGAACATGCACACTGTACAACTCTGCACACCCGTGTGAATGAGTACAAAGAACACAAAATATTACAGATTAAGGTCTCAAGGGATCAGTTACTTTGCATACAAGCAGGCCTTCCAACATTAGAAAGTGACAAAAATGTTTAGTTATCTGCCATTAAAAACTACAGGCAGGTTTTTGTTAAGACCAGAGTTCTCTGCATACCACTGACAATTTACACTTCTGGATGTACTATTCAAAGCCATTGATTTCGTTATTTGCACAGAGTACCATGTGGTCCTTACCTTTGGTATCTTAGCATACTTTCCTGTCCGCGTGTCTCGGATTAGGGTTATATCTAAAATATCGACTTCCTGTAAGAATAAAACAAGACACAAAATTACTGACCGTTAGATTATCTCATGAATAAACACAACACTGATTGTATCTTTCTCCTAGTTGTGGTGACATTCTATAAAAACAAAACACTTATAAACGCATGTGTGGTATGCAGCATTGTTCCATTATTCAAAAAGCTTATTTTCTGGGTTTTGCAGGAAAAAAAAAATGCTCTATTCTTATTGATTCTTTAAATTCATACATCTGATATTTTTATATTATTAACACATGTCCAGACCAAGCAAGCAATCAATCGCAAAAGAAACTGCAATTAATATTTAGAAGACAGATACTGCAAGCTACAAATCTAACATTAGCTCTCATCAATTGAGGCCCAACGGCCAACTTCTGCTCCAATTACATTTTGGAGCTGATAAAATGTACCTTCAATTAATGAGAATGTAATAAAGGAAGTGTACTTTTCTGTGGGTCACAGAGGCTCCCGTAGGGTTTCTTCCAAAACAGTAAACCTGTCCTTATAGAAAAAAGGGGACTTCCACTGCTAACTTCGTTCTGAAAATGCCATTTGCCTTGCTGTTAAACAAAACTTTCTAAATTACTGTGCTGCAACAAGAATGTAGATCGGGAAGGTTAGGGACCTGTCAGAAGTCCTTTATCTGCAGGCTTGTTCTGGGTCTTTCTTTCAAAGTACTGAAACAAGAGCATCAGGATGACAGTCAGGAAAATGGTGTTTTCAAAGGAGAGCCGTGTCCTAGGGCAGCCTCCAGTCTCAATTCCAATAAATAGTTTATGTACATTTAATACACATGTTGCCAATCTGAATTTATTGAAGATTTTACATAAACAAATTGGAAAATAGAAACAAAATGTAATCAGATGTTGAATCTGACCTGTTGCAAAAAATAAAAGGAAATCATTTTGCTTACTGAAGTATGAGAAGATTGCAGACAAGAATTACATACAGATATGGTAAACCATGTAATATCAAAAAAAAGAAGAATTTCCATATTCGGAGATACGGGTAATGGGGGGAGGTTCTCTCTAGACAGTGGTAAATGCATAAAGAGGTTGGAAAACAAAAAACTTACCCTACATAAAAGAGTACTTGTGAACAATTTACAAGGTCAATCAATACGGGACAGTTTGGACTGAAAGAGAAGAGAAAAAAAAAGGGGGAGGGGAGAAAGAAGGGATAAAAAATTCTAGAAAAGAATACAAAGGGGTAAGGAGCGAGAGGGAGAAAAATAGGGGAGGAGGGGAAGAAGGGAAAAGAACATAAAAGAAAGAAACGGATATGGCCCATAGGGAAGAATACAATACAAAAGAAGGTAGTTGGTACCACATTTTAACTTGCCATCAAGGTCGCCTTTCAGGTTTTGAAATAGTTTAAAGACCTTCCAGGAGAGTCAGCTTTGGCGATATTGATCACAGATACCCAATTCACAAGCAATGATATCCTCTATGTGCTCAAGATGGTCACTCTCAGAAACCCATTTCAGAAGTGTGGGAGTTTACATTGATTTCCAATGGTGCAGAATAACCACCTGGGCCGCTGTTAGGAAATGTCGTAGTAGGTCCTTGATGTGTTTAGGAGAACCAGGAATAATAGAAAGCAGTACAATCTTGGTAGCATTGGCCATAGTTGTATCAGTGATTTTCACGTACATCTCTACTTTGGAAGTCCAGAACCTATGAACAGGAGGGCATGCCCACCATAGGTGGGTCAGGATACCCTGACTCTGTTGACAAAACCAGCAGAGGACAGTCACAGATGGATAGCGACTGTAAAGAAGGATCGAGCTTCTATGCCACCTTGATAGTAATTTGAACCTCATGTCTCATGGCCCCTACTGGCTAAAGATAAACAATGATTAAGTATGAAGGATTTATCCTAGTCTTCTTTAAAACTTCAAAGTTCTGCCTACAGACTTCAAT
This sequence comes from Lithobates clamitans, assembly GCA_037952925.1. NCBI lineage: Eukaryota > Metazoa > Chordata > Amphibia > Anura > Ranidae > Lithobates > Lithobates clamitans. The sequence continues at coordinate 4,059,167 of JBBGZY010000449.1, read as the reverse complement.
AAATGTTCTCTGCCTAATTAACTGCATTCTAAAGTTATTAGTTCTAACTTGCTTTTTTTTTATTACAATCACACTTACATATAACCTATCGAAAATATGCATACGATATAGTCTTTACATGCAAAATATGTTCTGTTAATTGTACTTTTGAATGAAACTACTGTGTAAATTATACTTTACGCGATTTGTTATTGTAACATTTATTGCTTTATCAATAAAATTATTTGAAACAAAAAACAAACAAAAAAAAACAAACATCAAAGTTCTGTTGCCCAGCGATCTGTATAGTCAGAAGTTCAGGATGTGTACAGCACACACTGATGATGTATATCACTGAGGGGGTAAGATCAGGCATTGAGTCTTGCAGGAGTAGATCTTCTAAGAGAATTGGGTCCCTACGAGGCAAAGGCCAAAAATATGACAACTGTCTACATTCAAAACCAATAAGCAATGGACATATATCCAATAGAAGTTATTGAAGAAAGAGGGGGTAACATTCTGTATAATCTAAACCAGCCAGCGGGGCTTGGGAATTTGACAGGTCAAAAATATTGTGAGGGACAAAGCAGGTGGAAACTTTAAGGTCCCAAAGAGGGTAGTCAGGCCCTACAAAAGATGATAAAGAGAACCTACCCATGTATCTATCCAAAAAGGTGAAGGTGAATTGTAAAAAAGGAAAAGGGAGGAAGAAGTCCCTTAAGACATGTTCAATCCAGGGAAGTGCCTGCTCTATACAGACTCACTGTTTAGCAGACCCGGTGTGGAACCAACTGACTACTCTGGTCAGAATTGCAGCAACATGATACAAAGTAAGGTCTGGGACTCCAGCTCCACCCTTAGATTTTGGAGAAATAAAATTGTTTTGTGTGCAATTTGTAAGGACTTGATCTCTATTGCAGTCCCACATCTATTATTGGAAAACATAAAAACCGCAGAACAATATCCATTTTTAAAATGTTAGTTCTTCCAAACAAAGAATCAACAGTATGATTGTATGATGTAAGGTCAATAAGGGTCCTCTGTAATAGGGGAGTATAATTTCATGCATACAGTTGGGTTAGATTGGTAGGAATAAAAATTCCCAAGTATATGATGGCTGAGGAACAGATTTTAAAACAAATCTGATTTTAAAAGTAGGTTATCAAAAAATACTGGGGGAACATTTGCATTCATCAGCCAGGAAGCTACGCATGGAACGTACTTGGACATTCCAACATGACAATGATCCAAAACACAAGGCCTGTCATTGGCTACAGCAGAATAAATTGAAGGTTCTGGAGTTGCCATCTCAGTCTCCTGACCGCAATATCATAGAGCCACTTTGGGGAGATCTCCAATGTGCAGTTCATGCAAGACAGCCCAAGAATTTACAGGAACTGGAGGCTTTTTGCCAAGAGGAATGGGCAGCTTTACCATCTGAGAAGATTAAGAGCCTCATCCACAAATACCACAAAAGACTTCAAGCTGTCATTGATGTTAAATCGGACAATACACGGTATTAAGAACTGGGGTATGTAAACTTTTGATCAGGGTCATTTGGCTAGTTTCTCTTCTCATTATGATTTAAAAAGATTAAACACAGCTGATTGATAATACATGGCTTCAGCCAAACACATGGGTGAAAGAAAAGTTTGTGTGTTATCATTCATTCATATTCTCTGAAAAATGGCCAAGAAATCAAATTCTGCTAGGGTATGTAAACTTATGTGCACAACTGTAACTATATAAGCATGTAAAAGTAAGAGTCTTATATAAATTAACTTTACTTTAAGCAGCAAAAATCATACACTCTATTTTTCCTTTAAGCAATTTTTTTTTCTAAGGCCCGCAGCGGGAGATTAACAAGGTGGCATTGGCGTTGAACTGTAAATTGCTCTAGGGCATTGTATTATACAAATGCACCATGTAACATGCTGCGTACTATGTCAGTCCTACACAATTAAATCTCTGTTAGACCAACACTCTTCCGTGATTTGTACTTCCTAACCTTTAGTCAATCCAGTTCTTGTAAATAAAGGAAGCATAGAAAAGGTCAGTGTGTGTCATTTAATGACATCTGTAATGCATGTGCATGTATGCATATGGTATTGAATGCATTTACAATCATAAGCATTTGTGTACACAAGAACAGGGTTTGGCTGGGAGGACAGTGTTTATCTCAACATAGAGGGGAGGAATAGACAGAGAATAAAAAATGTAAACACTGAAACCAACTTTTCCTCCTCCTCCTGACTTCCACAGAGTCTATCATCTCAAGACAGGACCTGACAGCACCAACGCACTAAGAATTAAAGCACTAGCATAGCAGAGGAACACAGAGATCAGGAGAGTGTATAAAGGTGTGTGGTTAGAAAACTGAATGAAAACAGAACAGGAATTTACTCAGGGGAAGTAAAGGTAGCAAAAGACTGAGAGGCCGTGGGAAATAGAATAAGAGACTGCATATCCATCCGGTATCCAGATGTGGAGGAGGGGTGGGGGCCCAACTGGACACATCCAGATGTGTCAAAGGCTCAAGGAACACAAGGGAGTTGAATGTACCAAAAAAAAAAAGGGGACTGAAGAAAGCAAAAAAAAAAAAAAAGTGTCATTAGGAAGGAGCAAAATTTCAAGAAAATGTTAACGTACTAAATGATTAAACCTGCGGAAAGAAATATCCAGCACACCAATACTCCACACACACGATGAGCTTATCGGACGAATGATTGTCCGTTATTTATTGCATGCTAATCTCAGATCGAATCTGGAAGTGATGTCATGTGTTGTAATGCATTTGTATTGCATTTTCGAACGATAGCTGTACTGATTAAATCGGAAATCGTACGATCTTGCATCGTACGAATTTTTTTTTCGTGCATGTCCGATAAAATAATATCAGATGAATTGTCCTGATCGGCTCTCGAAAGCTCTGTACTAACGATCCGATTATCGTACGATCGCTTCGAAAGCGGTATTTTCCATACGATTTTCTGATTGTGTGTACGGGGCTTAACAAATCACAACGTGCTTTTCAAGAGAAAGATTGAACCAGGACTGCGAATGTCTCAAAGGCTACAATGGGCAAAACTAAGGCCCCATGTACATTGCTGCTGCTAAACGCACGTTCAGAGGCAGTTGGACGCTTTTTTCACTTGCCCCTGAACTCATTCAATGTTATCTTATGTGACCATGTACACAGTCATGTTTACAGTCGTTTTTAGGTAGTTGCGTTTAACAGCCTTTCTTTGAAGGCAAAAAAATGAGTTCAGACGCCGACGATTTCCACATTCCAGACATCTAACGCGGCTAAATGCTATACCGCATTTAGCCGCATTTTCGTTTATAAGCGTTTTTAAAGCAGAGCTCCACCTTAAACAAAAATATTAAAAGCCAGCAGCTACAAATACTGCAGCTGCTGACTTTTAATAAATGGACACTTACCTGTCCCAGGGTCCAGCGATGTCGGCAGCCAAAGCCGATCGATCGCTCGTCTCTTGGCTGCCCCCGCCGCCATCCTCAGTCAGGGAATCAGGAAGTGAAGCATTGCGGCTTCACTGCCTGGTTCCCTACTGCGCATGCGCGAGTCACGCTGCACGTCTACACTGGTTCCCGTTGTGTTGTGGGAACTGTGTGTTTCCCAGAACACAATGGGGGGGGGGGGGGGGCAGGCATTGGAAGCTAGCTGCGGCTAGCTATGCCCGGAAGTGGGTGCAGATACATGTATTATACAGGTATCTGCACCCCCCTCCCCCCTGAAAGGTGCCAATTGAGGCACAGGAAGGGGGGAGGAATCCGAAGAGCGGAAGTTCCACTTTAGGGTGGAACTCCGCTTTAAAAAAGGTACCCAGCATTTTTGAAACGCAAAAAAAAATAAAAATTAAAAAAAATGTGTTCAGGACTGATGTTTAGAGGCATTTGAAACGCCAAATGCCTGTAACAGCTTGTAAACGCTGCTAAACGCGTTAACCCGCGTTTAGCAGCGTTTCGTTTACAGACGTTTTTCATTTTAACAAAAAAAAATGGATATATTCTTTTTCTAAAATGCTCCTAAACGCAAACGTGGCTAAACGTGGCATGTAAGCGCGGCTAAACGAACGTTTTTAAAACGTCGAAATCTAGCTGTCAAGTTAAAGCATAGTAAAAGGTTAGTTTCAGTTTTTTTTAAAACAAAAGATGTCATACTTACCTGCTCTGTGCAATGGTTTTGCACAGAGCAGCCCCGATCTTCTTCTTCTCGGGTCCCACCGGCGCTCCTGGCTCTGCCCCCTTATCCAGTGCCCTCAAAAAGCAAGCCGTTTGCTATGGGGGCACTGGTGTGTGCTCGCTCCCTAGCCTTGCTCTATGCCAGCGGTTCTCAACTCCTGTCCTCAGGACCCACTAACAGGCCAGGTTTGCAAGATAACTGAAATACATCACAGGTGATATCATTTGCTGCTCAGTGATTGCAGTATTCTAGTCTGCATCTCCCCAAGGTAATACTTAAAATCTGGCCTGTTAGTGGGTCCTGAGGACAGGAGTTGAGAACCACTGCTCTATGCGTTCATAAGACACAGACACTCTCCTCATTGGCTTGGCTGTCATTGACAGCAGTGGGAGCCAATGGCTCTTTCTGCTGTCTCAGCCAATGAGGAGAGAGACCCAGGACAGCCAAGGCTCCCGTGCACATTGCTGGATTGAGAGGGGGCTCAGGTGAGTATTAGAGGGGGCTGTGGGGGGAGCAAAACACAGAAGGTTTACAACCATTTTAATCTCGGCTTCCTTTTTCCTTCATGACCCACACTGAAAGGCTTAGTTCAGATCTAGGAGTGCACATTTGCTCATGTAGGGTGCTTGTAGGGCAGCCCATTAAATTCAATGGGCTGCTTTACCCATGAGAAACACAGGAAAAGAAGTCTCCAACCCTTTATTTTTTTAAATTGTGCTGCACCGAGCCGTGTTTTTCACACGTGGTTTGCCAATGCGCAAGAATTTATGACACCTTTCACACATCTGCTATAGAGCAGTGCATTTCTGTGCTGGTTGGGAACACACGTGATCTTGTGTCTAAGACATGAGTTTAAAATAGGGCTGGTGGATTTCTTACCAAATTTTACCATCTGATCTGCCCATTTTTGTACAGAATCACAGAGCACAAGAGAATACCAGAAATTGTCTCCAGGCAGTCATTTTTACTCAGTAAAAGGATTTTTTTTTTGTACAGGGCTAAATATGATCCTTTGTACAAAATTCTTCAAAAGGTATTCCAGCAAGCTGCCAAAGTGTGACTGCTAACCAAAGCTGCAGACTTTTGACACACACAATAGCATGATTCTATTCCTATTCTAGCCTGAACAGGATTCAGTTATCGGTAACAGCGCTGTATACGGTTGTAGCACTAATTTGTGGCCAGACTTATATTTTAGTTTTGAATAGAATCGATAGGGATTTGAACATCTGTCAGGTTTTTTTATTGCTGTCGGTGCCCCAATTAGGGAGATTCGCCCTTCCCATTTGTCATTATCATTGGAAGCAAAAGAAAATCTCAAATTTTGGGGTTTTCCCCCAGAAAAGTAAAAGGGAAAATCTTCCAATGGGCATACAAGTTCTGATGACTTGAGGGTCAAGGGAAAGGGAATTCTCAAACACAAGTGGCAAAAAAAAAAAAAATTCTTATTTATTTTACCTTTTATTTTTACAAAAAAAAAAAAAAAATAGTGTCACTTTTATTCCTATTACAAGGAATGTAAACATCCCTTGTAATAGAAAAAAAAAAAAAAAAAAAAGCATGACAGGACCTCTTAAATATGAGATCTGGGGTCAAAAACACCTCAGATCTCATATTTACACTTAAATGCAATAAAAAAAAAACCCCAAAAAAAAACCAAACTGCTGGCCGAACACAAGGATACCCGGGTTATGGCAGCCAGCCTCTGCCATAACAATGATATCCCCCCGTCAAAGTTAGGACGTATATTGGCGTGCGGCGGTCCGGAAGTGGTTAATGTCTAAACCGCTGGCAACAAAAGTGAGTACACCCCCAAGTGAAACTGTCCAAATTGTAAATATTTTGTGTGGCCACCATTATTTTCCAGCACTGCCTTAAAGGGTTTGCTAACCCACATGTCTTACTTTAAATAATCCGCTCGGTCTCCTAAGAATATGTCCCCCTGTGTGTGTTGTATAAAAAAAACAAACAACAAAAACGTATATACTTCAGCTGTGAGAGCTGATCAGCGGTCATGTGATGTGCCACATCTCTCCTCTCCCCGTCTGACAGATGCAGGCGGGAGGGGCCGAAATTCCTCCGCTGACGTTAGTCTGGAGGGGAGGAGGAGAGAGAAGGCCCGTTACGTGACTGCTGATCAGCGTTCACAGATAAGGTATATACGTTTTATTTTTATACAACACACACACAGGGGGACATATACTTAGAAGACAGAGTAGATTATATAAAGTAAGACATGTTATTAAAGCAGCAGCAGCAGGGTGGGGGGCGGACCCCGACACAGGAGCTGACAGACAAGAAGGGGAGAGGGGAGGAGGACACAAGAGCAGAGAGGAGGGCTGCAGATGACAGAGGCATGTATCCTGACCACAGTGTCAGGGCTCAGCAGCCATGATTACCGTGGTCAGTTTACATAGGGGAGGGGAGAAACTGGCAGGATCAGCCAGGTTTTTTAGGTGTTACAGGGGTCCAAATGACACAGCACAAGCACTATGTCATTTAACATGTTTTAAAAGAGTAGGATCCATTTTTTTTGGGTTAACATACACTTTAACCTTCTTGGGCATGGAGTTCACCAGAGCTTCATAGGTTCCCACTGGAAGTCTTCTTCCACTCCTCCATGATGACATCACGGAGCTGGTGGATGTTAGAGACCTTCACCTTGCATTTGAGGAAGCCCCACAGATGCCCAATAGGGTTTAGTTCTGGAGACATGCTTGGCCAGTCCATCATCTTTACCCTCAGCTTCTTTAGCTAGGCAGTGGTTGTCTTGAAGGTGTGTTTGGGGTCGTTATCATGTTGGAATACTGCCCTTCGACCCAGTCTACGAAGGGAGGGGGATCATGCTCTCCTTCAGCATGTCACAGTACATGTTTGTATTCATGATTCCCTCAATGAACTGTAGCTCCCCAGTTCCGGCAGCACTCATGCAGCCCCAGACCATGACACTCCCACCACCATGCTTGACTGTAGGCAAGACACACTTGTCTTTGTACTCCTCACCTGGTTGCCGCCACACACACTTGACACCATCTGAACCAAATAAATGCATCTTGGTCTCATCAGACCACAGGACATGATTCCAGTAACTCATGTCCTTAGTCTGCTTGTCTTCAAACTTGTCTTGTGCATCATCTTTGGGATGACAGCCATGCAGACCAATTTAATGCATTGTGCGGCATATGGTCTGAGCACTGACAGGTTAACCCCCCCACCACTTCAACCTCTGCAGCAATGCTGGCAGCACTCATACATCTATTTCCCAAAGACAACCTCTGTATAGGACGCTGAGCACGTGCACTTAAACTCTTTGGTTGACCATGTCGAGGCCTGTTCTGAGTGGAACCTGTCCTGTAAACTGCTGTATGGTCTTGGCCATCGTGCTGCAGCTCAGTTTCAGGGTCTTGGCAATCTTCTTATAGCCTAGGCCATCTTTATGTAGAGCAACAATTCTTTTTTTTAAGATCCTCACCATGTTCTTTGCTTTGAGGTGCCATGTTGAACTCCCCGTGACCAGTAAGAGAGAGAGCTATAACACCAAATTTTTTTTTTTTTTTTCTTAAATTCAAAATTTTTCCCGTCTCTATTTTTTTCACATCATTGTGGCTGATATATTGTTTAATTTTTATTTGAGCCTAAACTTCATAGTTAACAGTTAAAAATAAAGCACAATTTTCTTCCAAGCGAGCGGATCGTATAAGGATCATATATAAATATTCAATCTTTTAATAATATCCCCAAGCCTTTTAAACCTCCATTTTCCCCTCATACCCCCCCCCCATCCCTCCATTCCCCTCCACCCTCCTCTTATCCCATACGCACGCCACCCATTCCACCACATATTCTTCCATCTATCCAACCCATTCATGCTCGAGCCATAACTTCCATATGTTTTTATATTTCATTAAAGTGCCTCTTTTCCTATACCAATATTCCTCTTTCGTAACCAAATCCTTGACCTCCTTTCTCCATTCTTCTACTGTTGGGGGTTCTTTTGCCTGCCACTTTCGTGCTATAATTTTCCTTGCCTGAAACAGGCATCTTATAATGGCGGTCTGGGTGTCCCTCGGCATATCATTTTCCTCCAGCAAACTCAACAGACAGATTCTGCCCTCCATTTCTAATGCGGACCCAAATATTCCATTGATTTCCTCCACTAGCTTATCCCAATATCTGTATAACTTGGGACATCGCCAAAACATATGTACGAGGTCTCCTTTTTCCTCTCCGCACCGCTGACATTTCGCATCCTGCCTCTTACCAAACCTAAATAGTTTCTCTGGAGTATAATAGAGTCTATAGATCAAAAATAAATAAGAGACTCCCTGTGACGGTGATAGAGATATCCTTGGCCCCAATGCTAAAATAAATTTCCATTGTTCCTCCGTTATTGTGCCAACCTCTTCCTCCCATTTAGCTCTCTTCCTGGGTTCCACCCCCCCTTCTTGCCCCGCCTTGTTTATACTATTGTACATTTGTGAGATCAGCCCTTTAGACCCCTTAGTATTTACCAGATTCCTTAGCAAGGGCATTTCGCTCCACTCTATCATCTTACCACTGAATTGTACCTCAAGGGCGTGCCTTACTTGCAAGTAACTAAAAAATAATCTGTTGGGCACTGCAAATTCCTCTTTTATCTCTTGGAACATTTTTAACCTTCCTGCCCTGTACAGTTGCCTCAAACAATGGATACCTCTCCTCTCCCATTCTTCTATTCTCCCCATCACCCTGAACTCTTTCAGATTTTTGTTGTTCCATATCGGGGAAAACTCGGAGTACCCTGTATATCCCAGTACCGCCTTTACCGACTTCCAGCATTTAATCATTAGCTGAGTTGTTGGGCAGCTATATCCAAAAAGTTCAGCCTCCACTGCCTCCACCTCTGTATCATGACTGCTATTATACAACCATACACTCTTTCTTCCTACCCTTTCTTCCACCAAATTGCTGCCTCTCAAAAACTGGATCTGGGCTGCCAGAAAGTAGCTCCAGGGGTCCAGTAGTGCCAGGCCTCCCTCCTCTCTCGACCGCCGCAGCGCTCTCAAACCAATTCTTGCCACTCCATTCTTCCAAATTAATTCCCTAAACAAACTATCCAGCCTCCCAAACCAGTGCCTCGGGATCCAGACAGGAGAGTTGTGTAGCACAAACAAAATTTGCGGCATCCATATCATTTTGATAAGATTGCATCTGCCGGCGACCGAGAGAGGAAGGCCGCCCCACACCCGGCTCTTTTGTTTTAACTTTGCCATTAATGGTACCACATTACCAGCTATATACTGCCCTGGGTCTTTGGTTATGTTTACCCCCAAGTATCTCATTTGGTTTACGATTTTTAGGGTATTCACCTGTCCTGGGAGCGGATTAACCAGGGGGTCTATCGGTAAGAGAGCCGATTTTTCCCAGTTAATTCTTAAACCCGAAAAGCGCCCAAATTCTTTAATCAGTTTCATAGCCCCTAGCAGGGAAGCTTGTGTATCTTCCAGGAACAGCAGAATATCATCCGCATACATTGCGACTTTCTCCTCTGCGCCCTTTCTTTTAAAACCCTGCACTTCTTGCGACATTCTTAGGGAGACCGCCAGAGGTTCCAATGCAAGGGCGAAGAGCAGGGGCGACAGTGGGCACCCCTGTCTCGTCCCCCTCCCAAGCTGAAACCACCCGGAGCACTCACCGTTAACCTTAACCCTGGCTCTTGGTTTATCATATAAGAGACTCAACCATTTCACAAAATTAGGGCCAAATTTGAACTCTGCCAGTACTTTCCACAGATAATGCCACTCAAGGCAATCAAATGCCTTGACCGCATCTAGTGATAGTATAGCTCTATTCCCATCTTTTTCCGTAGGTACTTGTATATTACTGTACAATCTTCTAATATTCATATTCACCGATCTATCCGGTATGAAGCCGGTTTGGTCTAGGTGGATTACTTTCGCAATTATCTTTTTTAACCTGTTAGCCAAGGTTTTTGCCAGAATCTTAATGTCTGTGCATAGAAGTGAGATGGGTCTATATGAGGCTACATCTAACGGGTTCTTCCCTTCCTTTAACAAGATTACAATAGTGGCTTCTGTCATAGACATAGGCAATCCGCCCTCCACCACGGCTCCGTTCAAAACTTCCAATAATTTTGGCAACAAGACATTCCCGTATCTCTTATACGTTTCTATGGGCAAACCGTCCGGTCCTGGCGATTTTTGATTTGCCATTTCCTTTACCACCCCCTGCAACTCCACCAGCGTCAATGGAGCTTCCAGAGCATCTCTTTCCTCACTGGATAACGGGGTTATTTTCAATTTCTCAAAGAACTCCCACATCTCCCCCTCTACATCCGACTGTGGGGCCCCATACAGACCCTCATAGTAATCTTTAAACACTTCCACTATACCAGGGGTAGTTCTAATGGTGTTCCCGTCCTTATCCCATATTTCTGCTATAGTGGATGAGGGGCCATTTGCCCTAGCTATCAGTGCCAAAGTACTACCCACTGATTCCCCTTCACAAAAGAATTTCTGTTTCTGAAACATTCTGCTCCTCTCTTCTTTCTCTAGTACTAATTTCTTGTATTCTTCCTGGCATTCTACCCAAGCCTCATACCTAGCTGTAGTTGGCTCCTCTAGATACCTCCCTTCTGCCACCCTCACCTTTTCTCTTATTCCATGTTCCTTGGCCCTTATTTTCTTTTTGGCATAGGAGATTTTCTGAATAAAGACCCCTCTAAGGAACGCCTTTAAGGCATCCCAGGTTATACCTAGCGAGGTAGATCCTGAATTCATATTTATAAATTCTTCCAAACAACCGGTTATCGCCTCATCATCCTCAATTATTTCAAGCCAAAAGGGGTTCAGTCTCCACTCCCCCCTTCCAGCGCTCCACCCCATTCTGACTGAAAAAACCAGTGGAGAGTGGTCTGAGATCCCCCTTGGTTCGTAATCTATTCCACCCATTGTCCTCTGGGCTTCCTCATTACAGAGCACTAGATCAATCCTGGATAAAGTTGCATGCGTCTTCGAGTGGCATGAACATTGCCTCTCGCTCGGATGCCACTTCCTCCAGGTATCCACCCATCCCACTTCCTCACAAAATTGGGAAAGTGGGCCCTTAGATAATCCTCCAGGGGTCCCCTTTGTCGGGAATCTGTCTACGCAGTTGTCCATAACCGTATTAAAGTCCCCCGTCACTATAACCGGTACCCCAGGTTTGTCCGCTATGAAGCTTATCAATTTGCTAAGTATTTCTCTTTTGAATGGTGGAGGAATATACACACTTGCAAGAATACAATCCCGCCCCTCAATATTACAGTAGAGAAAAACATATCGACCGTACTTATCCAGTTTACTCTGTCTGCAGGAGAAAACCAACCCAGTATTTATCAGTACACTCACTCCCCTTGAGTACGAGGTATGAGTTGAGTGATACTGCTCTTGATAGTTCCTGTTCCTCAGAGTATTCACTGTGTCTTTGTCTAGGTGGGTCTCCTGGAGACAGAGTATCCTGACATCCCTTGTTCTGGCCATGGAAAAAATAGCTTGTTTCTTACATACATCTTTCACCCCCCTTACATTCCAAGAACATATCTTCATATATTTAGATTTACCTAAATTCACCCTCTTATCTATTTTAGTGCCTACCATTCACCTATTCCTGTGTCTTGACTCAACATAATATTCTATTCTCAAAATTTTTGTGATTAATAATTGAGATCCTAGTGCTTTTATTTTTTGTGTTTCCTCACACCTATTTCTGTGTCTTAACTCAACATAGTAATCTATTCCCAAAGCTTTCAAAATTAATGATTGAACTCTCAGTGTTTTCACTTTTTGTGCTTCTACCACACTTCCTACTTCACACCACTCTACCCTCTTACTCCTTTCCCTCCCCCCATACCCCCATATACCCATCTCCCTCCCCCATCCCCCCCAACCCCCCTCCCTCCCCCAACCCGTCCCCCCCTTCCTCCCTCCCTCCCCCCACCCCATCCCCCCTCCCCCCTCCCCCACCAGCCCAACCTTGGGCCCATCCCTCCGAGCTTCTAAAGTGACCGTATTAACCCACAAACCATGGATACACCTTCTTCCCCCTTTTGCATTGCGCCCCGAACCTATATATATATATAAGAGGGGGATTACCCCCAACATAACCAGCGTGTAAAGGATTTTTGTCCACTACCTCCCTATTCCCACCCCTCTACAAGTGTAACCATGAAAAGACGGGGGGAGGGAGGAGAACCGAGAAAAATGTCCATAAGTTCAAAAAAAAAAAAAAGAAAGTCACATCCCCAAATATGCATCCGCTCGCTGGGCAAAATGCCCCAGATTCTGTCCTCCACCTCCCCCTCTCTCTCCTTCTAAGGCCTTTCTCCCGACCGAGATCTTCCCTCGTTCTTTTCCAGCCATGAGAACACTTCCGCGGGGGCATTAAAAAACTGTACCTCCCCATTTGTTGTTACCCGTAAACGGGCTGGATATAGCAGCGCATAGCCTATTTTATGCTGTTGTAGACTCCGCTTGCACTCCGCAAATTTTGCCCTCTGTCTCTGCAGCTCAGGGGAGAAATCAGGATACAGGGATATTCTTGCTCCATTATACAGAATATTCTTCATCTCCCTCGCTTTCTGAAGAATGGTAATTTTGTCTCTAAAAAACAAAATTTTGACTATAAGAGGCCTTGGCTGTCCCCCTAAAGATGGCTTCCTAGGTGCGATTCTATGCGCTCGTTCCACCGCGAACAGGTTGGAAAAAGCGTCTTTGCCAAACATATCCCTAAACCATCCCTCCATGAATTCTGCCGGATTGTTGCCCTCGCTTCTTTCGGGGAGGCCCAGAACCCTCACGTTCTTCCTGCGTGCCCTGTTCTCATATTCATCCATTTTTCTTAGGCATGAATCTAGTTGTACCTTCATCTTTTTAATCTCTTGTCTCAGTGGATTCACATCATCTTCCACCTGACTGAGTCTCTCCTCAAGAACGGTGGTCCGAGCGCATACCTCCTGCGTGTCCCTTTTAAGCGTTGCTAAATCGTCTCTAATGCCTCTGAGCTGATCCGCTAAATCCGACAGCGCGGTCTTACAGGCATTGGTTGCTAGGAGAATTTCTTTTAGAGATGGTTCCTGCTCTGGTGACCCCTTTCCTTCTATTGTTTCGTTGCCCAGACCGCTCTCCCTACTTAAGTGCCCCTGCGACGCTGGTATGGTGACTGTAGGTGCGCAAACTTGGGCCGGGCCTTGACTTTTCCTTCCCACAGAGTGATTGGCCTGCGCACCTTGATGTTGCGCATCCCCCATCTGGCCACTTTTTTTAGGTGTACAATTTGGTGTATGCGCAAAGCGTTCCAGCTTTGCTGCCGCCCCCTGACTGGCTTTGTCCTTGGGGCCGCGCAAATTGTGTGCCCCAGCTCCTTCTTGTGCTGCGGTCTCCTCTGACCCCTTTTTTTTGGTCATCCTGTCCTCCCTCACCCCTTGGGATTTAGAGAATCCAAAAGAATCCAAAAAAAAGACAAAAAGCGAACGAACTAAAAAAAACTGTAGCCTGCAGTGGAGCGTTTAACCAGTAATTTTGCACCCCTCCTTACAGCCACCTTTTCCAGCCCCCGATATCCTCCTCCCCACTCTTCACCACTAGGAGTTCACCAAAGGGTGTCTTCAGGGGAGGTTTCCAGAAAGTCTTATCCAGGGGGCTATTCAAACAAGCATTCCCAGGGCACATAGAGCATAGCATAAAGCATACCTGTGCTGTCTTCCTTACCCCCACCGCTCAGTCAGCTGTTCAGCTCGGCAGCGTCCTCCAGCTGCTTCCTGTTTGTTTTAAGCCGGCGCTCTGGTGAGGGATCCTATAGGGCATATATGTAAGGAACGCTGAAGCGCCGATCGAATCTTTCGATGTGCCGCCCCCGCTCCGCCAAAAACTCCTTATCTCCTCGGGATCAAGCCGTCACAGGCATGGAAGTGTCGCTCCGGCGTTCATGCTTTCAGCGTGGACATAGAGAGGAGCAGCTTGGTCCGGGTCAGCAACGCCCTCCCCTTCCCCTCAACCTCCGGTCACGCCCATCACTCCCAGCTCAAAGACTATAACACCAAATTTAATACACCTGCTCCCCATTCACATCTGAGACCTTGTAACACTAATGAGTCACATGACACCGGGGAGGGAAAATGGCTAATTGGACCCAATTTGGACATTTTCACTTAGGGGTGTACTCACTTTTGTTGCCAGCGGTTTAGACATGAATGGCTGTGTGTTGAGTTATTTTGAGGGGACAGCAAATTTAAGCTGTACACTCAAACTTTACAATGTAGCAAAGTGTAATTTCTTCAGTGTTGTCACATGAAAAGATATAAAATATTTACAAAAAATGTGAGGGGTGTACTCACTTTTGTGAGATACTGTATATGCATACACAATATATGAGCCAACTTCCCATACATATAGGGGACATATAGTGACACACAAGGACCTTAATTTATTGGAGACTCTCTTGGGCATTCCAACATTGCAAAGCCACATAAATATGAAAGGTATCAAAATGGTGTGGTTTCCCCAGTGTTGAAATAGGAGTGTGGGCTCTGATAGCATGCATCCAAACAAATTGGCCAAACTGGTCCCATGTAGTACCGATTGCGTAGAACATAAGTCTCCGCTTTCCACAGTGGCTCCCTATCGCACGCACGTAAACTAGGGCCTTTCTGGTGGAAACTGATTAACTTAACAGCATGTTCTTTGGCTGTCGGAAGAAAAGTACCGTTGGAAAATCACAGACATAGAACATACAAACTCCATGCAGAATGTTTTCTTGGTAAGCAAAGCTACAAAGCAGGAGTGCTATCACCTAACCGGCATCATGCTAGTGGAAAAGAATGGTAATAGAGGACAGTATAAATCACCAAAGAGAAGGAGTAAAAAAAAAAAAAAGAAGGGTAAGAGGGTAAGCATGAAAGGTATTCAATGGGTAGGAATACTACCAAAAGAAGGTAGCACAGTTATAAGGGGGCAAAAAAGTTTAAAAAAAAAAAAAAAGGAAGAGGCGTCAAAAGAAAGCATAGGAGGAGGAGGACTCCTATTTAAGGAGGATCTTCAGGCTATATGAAAAATAAAATAAATAAATAAGTCACCAGCTACAAATACTTAAATACTTTAGCGGCTGACTTTTAATAAAAGGGCACTTATTGTACCTGTCCAAGAATCCAGCGCCCTTCTAACCCGGGCCGGTTTTTCGGGTCCCCGACGCAGGCATATTTACTAAGGGAAGCTGGCTGGAGTCCTTGCAACTTCAGTCAGATTACCGCCGTGCATGTTCAAGCTGCGCTGCACTTTTGTGAATGGTCACGTAGCCTTCTGGAATGAGGTGACCCATAAGGCTGAGGGCAAAGAGGTGGGGGCCAACTTCTGCTTGGATCGCTTAGTCAAAACCAGGTTGACTAAAAAATATATAGGTATCCAAAAGTGATTGTGGGGGATGGGGGGGGGGGGGCGGAGGAGGCAAAGAAGCAGACTCTGGCTTTAAAATGCGAGTCCCTGAACTACCTTGCAGTAAATAAAAGCTGAACATATCAGCCTTCTTTATTGTTCTATTTCTTGTGTGTTAAATATTCAGCAAGCAAACACGGGTTAACCAGACAACTAGCATTTTCAGAAGGAAACGTCAGCAATGGCAGCCTCAATATTTCATTAATGACAGGCAAGTGTGCCACAAGCATCCATGCAGCAATAAGAGCTTAGTTCAGACAAGCAATGAGAGGCAACTTGCAGAGGCAGCTCACTTCCATGGATTTGTATGCATGTCCCCACGTGTTTCACAGGCTGTTTCAAACATTCGTAAAGGCTAAGGAACTTGAAAAAACAAAACAGAAGATTTTGGAAGCCAAAAGGACTGTTAAAGAAATGACCTCGGTCTAAGGGCCGGTTCAGAACAGAACTCAAAATGTGCAAAAAGTACTGCAGGTGCGACTTCTTAAAATTAACAATTAATGTCATCCACATGAATTTAACAAGAGTACCTTGTTCCTGTGTGGCGTGGGAACAGTTTCCCGCACTGCAATTGGTGGGAACAGGCCCTTAAATCAAAATGTGTGAAACAAAACAAAGTTCTACTTGAGTGTACTACCACTTTTGCTCTAGAATGTGAGAAAACTCCACTATAATTGTGTTTGTTATGTATTCCCATTCACACAGCATGCCTAAACATTTTTTTTAAAAAGAAGCGTCATGTTTTTTGAAAGTTTTTGTAGGTGTTTTTTCCAGCTCTTGTATGCACGTTTTTTTTTTACAATGTTTTTTTTAAGCATTTTTGAGCTTTGCCGTTTAACCGATTTCCGACCAGCCGGCATATTTACACTGCGGCAGGTCAGAACGTTCCCACGTGCCATTGTAGCTGTACGCGGGCCCTTTAAGCTGGGATAGCAGGCGCACATGTGCCCGGTGCACTGTGGGGATGTCGATGCGCACGGTCGCGATGACTGCCGGCCACGCGTGACCGCGGACATGGGAGCCAGAACAGGTACGTGTGTGTGTGTGTGTGTGTGTAAGCACACAAATCCCTGTTCTGTGAGGAGAGGAGAGACGAGACAGATTGTGTGTTCCTACTAGCTAGGAACAACGATCTGTCATCTCCTCTAGTCAGTTCCATCCCCCCACAGTTAGAACACATACATAGGGAACACAGTTAACCCCTTGATCGCCCTCTAGTGTTAACCCCTTCCCTGCCAGTGACATTCACATAGTAATTATTGCATTTTTATAGCACTGATCGCTATCTAAATGTCAATGGTCCCAAAAATGTGTCAAAAGTGATCTGTCGCAGTCCCGATAAAAATCACAGATCTCCACCATTACTGGTAAAAAAAATAAATAATAAAAATGCCATAAATGTTTTCCATTGTTTGTAGACGCTATAACTTTTGCGCAAACCAATCAATATACGCTTATTGCGATTTTTATTACCAAAAATATGTAGACGAATACATATAGGCCTAAACTGAGGAAAAAAATATTTTGTTTTTAAAAAAATTGGGGATATTTATAGCAAAAAGTACAAAATATTGTGTTTATCAAAATTGTCGCTCTATTTTTGTTTATAGCAAAAAAAAAAATTTAAAAAAAACACAGAGATGATCAAATACCACCAAAAGAAAGCTATATTTGTGGAAAAAAAAAAAAAGGACGACAATTTTGTTTGGGTACAGCGTCGCACGACCGCGCAATTGTCAGTTAAAGCGACGCAGTGCTGTATCGCAAAAAATGGCCTGGTCATTAAGCAGCCAAATCTTCCAGGGCAGAAGTGGTTAATTAGGGTTACGGGTTAAAGGATGAGGTTAGAGGTTTTTTATGTATTTTATTCATTTTTTATGTATTTTAAAAAAAATACAGCAGTAAAATATGTTTAAAAACCACACAACAAAAATGCACTAAAACACTCAAAAACACCTGAATCAAGCTTTTCCATGCATTTTTAATGGAAAAAAAAATGCATCAACAACGCACCAATATGCTTGATTCAAGCTACAAAAAAAGCTCCAGAACTTTTGAGCGTCAGGCGTTTGACTTCAGGCAATTTGTAGTGGAGATGTGAAAAAACTCCAGAGAATAATTATTATCTCCTCCAGCTTTTTGGAGCTTCAAACTACAAAATGCTGAGGTGTGAATGGGGCCTTATGCCGCGTACACACGGTCGGACTTTTCATCTACAAAAGTCCGACAGCCTGTCCAACAGACTTTCGGCGGACTTGCGGCAGACTTTCTTACGAGCGGACTTGCCTACATATGATCACACAAAAGTCCAACGGATTTTTACGTGATGACGTACACCGAACTAAAATAATAAAGTTTATAGCCAGTAGCCAATAGCTGCCCTAGCGTGGGTTTTTGTCCGTCGGATTAGCACACAGACGAGCGGATTTCTGGGTCCGGCGTAGTTATGACGTAAAGATTTGAAGCATGTTTCAAATCTAAAGTCCGTCAGATTTGTGGCTGGAAAAGTCCGCTGAAAGTCCGCTGAAAGTCCGCTGAAAGTCCGCTGAAAGTCCGCTGAAAGTCCGCTGAAAGTCCGCTGAAAGTCCGCTGAAAGTCCGCTGAAAGTCCGCTGAAAGTCCGCTGAAAGTCCGCTGAAAGTCCGCTGAAAGTCCGCTGAAAGTCCGCTGAAAGTCTACACACGATCGGATTGTCAGCCAGCTTTAGTCCGTCGGCGTCCACCGGACTTTTGTAGACGAAAAGTCCGACCGTGTGTACGCGGCATTAGAGGTTTCTCAGGAGAAGGCCTCATGGCAGACTGCAAGAATTTTACAAGATCAGAGTGAGTCTGTCCTAAGGAGAGGCTGAGGATTCTCTCTACCTACAGCCCAGCTTTTAAACCCTTGTTAGGGCAGACTATGTTCAAATCTAATTTACAACCGATTATGAAGATTTGTCTGAATAGTACAAACAGATAAATTATACTGAACACATCTGCTCGGAGGTTCCAAAAAAAATCTAAAATAGGTAAGCTGCAACTTTTAAATATTTTTTTTTTAAGTTTTGCTATGTGAATGAGAGCATATAAAAAATATAAAGTGGGCGTTATCCCAATCTGGTTGCAAAAGTAGAAATACACTTTAAAGTGGTATTAAACCCAAAAAGACAAAAATGTAATATATTGCAGCTTAATAATCATTACACGTAATGGCCGCATTAGTTTTCTTCTTTCTTTTATTGGCACCCAGTGATCCAGACAGTAACACCTTTGCTGTCTTTGGATGTTCTCTGGATAAATGAGCAATGGAGACACCTTTAGACAGCAGCATTGTCAGTCTGGGGAGGTGGTAGCGTTAGGCTTCTTTCACACAGGTGTATTATAGTGTATGCCCAGATGGTGATTTGGATGCAGTGGCTGCACTGACACAGCCGTGGCTCCCAATTTGACAGCCACGTGGCTGCAGGTGCATATGCTACAGATGGCCTGTGTGCACAAGGCCATAGACTTGCAGATTTAGATGGGCTTGATTAACAAATTGAAGCTGAAATCCAGCTAACACTTTTTAAGCAATTAAAAGCAGATTTTTTTTTTCCTTTTTGGGATAAAGATTTTACATAAATCAACAAAAGCTGATCATTGTACGCACCTCTGCCAGTGGTAAATGGTTTGTAACAACCCTCTACTGGCCACTTTTGGTGGACAGCTTGGTCTAATAAAAAGATATTGAAAAATAACAGACACACTTGGCTGGATGACCAGGTGACAACAAAGTAAAAAAGCAGTCACCACATTTAGGAATTAGTAAGCTACAATATAAATTCATTTTGGGGTTCATGGCATTTTAAAATAAATACCTTATTAAAGTTAATTAAGAGCTGCACAAAATGGAGTTAAGTATGCAACCCATATCAAACAATGATCAATTTGTAAGAAAACAAACTGACAGAATCAGAAATGAGATTTGTTGTTATGGGTTACTGCACACTCCTAGTATTGGTACATCCCACTCTGTTGTCCATAGCACACACACCAGTAATAAAAAAATACGTCTATCCAAACAAATTATATGGTGCAGGCAATAGCCAACAGAAAGCCAGAAACAGAGACAATGAGAATGGAGGTTGGGTGAGGGACGGGAAAGGTGGGGTGTGGGAGCAGCTGTTACAGCGAGATAACTGAGGGTGTTGGAACGGTTACAAACTGGGACACAGAAGTATGGCTCTTTACAGGATATTAACAAATACTAATCTCTAATCCATATGAACTATCCACAGCTTTTCTCCTATTGTTGTACAGGAGCGCAGGGCTAAACGAATATCGGAAGCCAACTATACAGCCAAAATACCTATAATAATTACTCCATGCTCCTAACATTTAAAGTTCCTTGCTACAACTGCAGAGCATTTTTTAAATTTTTAAACAGTGTGGAGACATAAGCACCTGTACCAGGCGTCACTTACTGTGTGCACCTTCACAGGGAGATTTCCTCATTTCCTTTTCCAGTGACAGTAAAAACTTAGAAGGTTCCAACGCCTCCCCAACGCATCCAAAATAAATTATAATATATATACGGTGGGGACGGAAAGTATTCAGACCCCCTTAAATTTTTCACTCTTTGTTATATTGCAGCCATTTGCTAAAATCATTTAAGTTCATTTGTTTCCTCATTACACAACACCCCATATTGACAGAAAAACACAGAATTGTTGGACATTTTTGCAGCTTTATTAAAAAAGAAAAACTGAAATATCACATGATCCTAAGTATTCAGACCCTTTGCTGTGACACTCATATATTTAACTCAGGTGCTGTCCATTTCTTCTGATCATCCTTGAGATGGTTCTACACCTTCATTTGAGTCAAGCTGTGTTTGATTATACTGATTGGACTTGGTTAGGAAAGCCACACACCTGTCTATCTAAGACCTTACAGCTCACAGTGCATGTCAGAGCAAATAAGAATCATGAGGTCAAAGGAACTGCCTGAAGAGCTCAGAGACAGAATTGTGGCAAGGCACAGATCTGGCCAAAGGTTACAAAAAAATTTCTGCTGCACTTAAGGTTCCTAAGAGCACAGTGGCCTCCATGATCCCCAAATGGAAGACGTTTGGGATGACCAGAACCCTTCCTAGAGCTGGTCGTCCGGCCAAACTGAGCTATCAGGGGAGTAGAGCCTTGGTGAGAGAGGTAAAGAAAAACCCAAAGGTCACTGTGGCTGAGCTCCAGAGATGCAGTCGGGAGATGGGAGAAAGTTGTAGAAAGTCAACCATCACTGCAGCCCTCCACCAGTCGGGCTTTATGGTAGAGTGGCCCAACGAAGCCTCTCCTCAGTGCAAGACACATGAAAGCCCGATTGCCAAAAAAACACCTGAAGGACTCCAAGATGGTGAGAAATAAGATTCTCTGGTCTGATGAGACCAAGATAGAACTTTTTGGCATTAATTCTAAGCGGTAAGTGTGTAGAAAACCAGGCACTGCTCATCACCTGTCCAATACAGTCCCAACAGTGAAGCATGGTGGTGGCAGCATCATGCTGTGGGGGTGTTTATCAGCTGCAGGGACAGGACGACTGGTTGCAATTGAGGGAAAGATGAATGCGGCCAAGTACAGGGATATCCTGGACGAAAGCCTTCTCCAGAGTGCTCAGGACCTCAGACTGGGCCGAAGGTTTACCTTCCAACAAGACAATGACCCTAAGCACACAGCTAAAATAACAAAGGAGTGGCTTCACAACAACTCTGACTTTTCTTGAATGGCCCAGCCAGAGCCCTGACTTAAACCCAATTGAGCATCTCTGGAGAGACCTAAAAATGGCTGTCCACCAACGTTTACCATCCAACCTGACAGAACTGGAGAGGATCTGCAAGGAGGAATGGCAGAGGATCCCCAAATCCAGGTGTGAAAAACTTGTTGCATCTTTCCCAAAAAGACTCATGGCTGTATTAGATCAAAAGGGTGCTTCTACTAAATACTGAGCAAAGGGTCTGAATACTTAGGACCATGTGATATTTCAGTTTTTCTTTTTTAATAAATCTGCAAAAATGTCAACAATTCTGTGTTTTTCTGTCAATATGGGGTGCTGTGTGTACATTAATGAGGAAAAAAAATAAACTTAAATGATTTTAGCAAATGGCTGCAATATAACAAAGAGTGAAAAATTTAAGGGGGTTCTGAATACTTTCCGTCCCCACTGTAGATACAAACGGTGGATATAAAAAGTCTACAAACCCCTGTTGAAATGTCAGGTTTCTGTGATAAAAAAAAAACGAGACAAAGATAAATAATTTCAGAACTTTTTACACCTTTATTGTGACCTATAAACTGTACAACTCAATTGAAAAACAAACTGAAATCTTTTAGTGGGGGTAAGTAAAAATGAAAAACTCAAATAAGGTGGTTGTATAAGTGTGCACACCCTCTTATAACTGGGGATGTAGCTGTTTTCAGAATTAAGCAATCACATTCAAACCCATGTTAAATAGTAGTCAGGACACACCTGCCATCATTTAACGTGCCTCTGATTAACCCCAAATAAAGTTCAGCTGTTCTAGGAGGTCTTTCCTGACATTTTTAGTCGCATCCTACAGCAAAAGCCATGGTCCACAGACAGCTTCCAAAGCATCAGAGGGATCTCATTGTTAAAAGGTATCACTCAGGAGAAGGGTACAAAAGAATTTCCAAGGCATTAGATATACCATAGAACACAGGGAAGACAGTCATCATCAAGTGGAGAAAATATGCCAGAACAGTGACAATACCAAGAACTGGACGTCCCTCCAAAATTGATGAAAAGACGAGAATAAAACTGGTCAGGGAGGCTGCCAGGAGGCCTACAGCAACATTAAAGGAGCGGCAGGAATATCTGGCAAGTACTGGCTTGTGTGGTACATGTGACAACAATCTCCTGTATTCTTCATATGTCTGGGCTTTGGGGTAGAGTGGCAAGACGGAAGCCTTTTCTTACGAAGAAAAACATCCAAACCCGGCTAAATTTTTCAAAAACACATCTGAAGTCTCCCAAAAGCGTGTGGGAAAAAGTGTTATGGTCTGATGAAACCAAGGTTGAACTTTTTGGCCATGATTCCAAAAGATATGTTTGGTGCAAAAACAAAACTGCATCACCAGAAAGAACACCGTACCCACAGTGAAGCATGGTGGTGGCAGCATCATGCTTTGAGGCTGTTTTTCAGCTGGAACAGGGGCCTTAGTCAAGGTACAGGGAATTATGAACAGTTTCAAATACCAGTCAATATAGGCACAAAATCTTCAGAAATCTTCTGCCAGAAAGCTAAACATGAAGAGGGACTTCATCTTTCAGCATGATAACAACCTAAAGCATACATCCATATCAACAAAGGAATGGCTTCACCAGAAGAAGATTAAAGTTTTGGAATGGCCCAGAGTGGTCAAGCTACGTATGCAAGTTATCAGTAATCCTTTTAAATCTTTGGGGGACTCCAGGGAGAGGATCAAACTACCACTACTAGCCTACCCACTTCCCAGCTATTATGAAGCTAATTAAAGCGGAGTTACACTGGTTGTTAAGTTTACTAAAAGTCAGCAGCTATAAAAAGTGTAGCTGCTAACTTTTAATAAACATACACTCACCTGTCCCACGGTCCAGTGATGTGGCCGCCCGATGCTTCGCTCCTCTCCCCCCCGCCTCTCTGTGGCGCCAGCATTGTAAGTGCACTGCGCAAGCACGAATCTCGCTGTGCTCTGTCAGTGGCCAGGCAATCTTCTGGGACCAGTGACGTGTCCCAGAAGATTGCAGGGAGGGGACGCCTAGGGTGGGAGGAGGAGTCGCCTAGGCGGTCAGGTGACCAGACCAGGAAGTGGGAGTTGGGTACCTATCAAAACTAGGTACCCGCTCCCCCCCCCCACCCAAAAAAATGACATGCCAATTGTGGCATGTCAGGGGCTAGGGGTACTTAAAGCAGAAGTTCAACTTTTGGGTGGAACTCAGCTTTAAGAATATGCTCCTGCTAGATTACTGTATGAATATAAATATTAGGAATTATGACTGGCCGCAAGTATTTAAATTTGATTTAACAAAAGGTTTTGATGACACTGTATATGTGGGCTCATAAGATCCAATGTATTAAAAAATAATATAGGAGGTTGCATGTACAGTAACAGTGCACAGATACATGAAATATTTTAAGTGGTTGTAAACCTCAGACATGAAATATGAACAAAGCATATCCCTCTATAGTGTGTACTTTTCTCAATTAAGAGCATTAAGTGCCCTTTCTGTCTGCTGCATTGTTACTCTGCTATCAGCATCAATGAGTCATGACAAATTTTCCTGACACCAACAGGGGGAAAAAAAAAAAAAAAGTGACAGGAGGGAGCTCCAGCTGATTGACAGCCTCAGCTCTGTTCCTGTGTGAAGCAGGGCGTGTCCCTTCCCTCCAATCCGCTCTCAGAGCTCTCCTCACTGAGCCATGCAGTGTGTAATTTCAGCTCTCTGACCCCTGTTTTTTTGACAGCTCAGACAAGCTTTAATAATTCCGCACTTGTAGAGAAGAGGAGATTGAAGATGCAACTTATATAGGAAAATTTGTTTCATCTCTGTCTATCACCGAGGCTAGTCACTTCACTGGGTATATGAAAACCTTTACACCACTTGCCGACCGGGCCATAGCCTGAAAGACGGCTACAGTGCAGTCGACTTATTCTGGGAGAGCGTCCATGGACGTCCTCCCAGAATCACGCTCCCGCGCGCCTCCTGGGGCGCGCACCCGGGAACATCTGAGACTGTCAAGTCCTCCGGACCCGGCGCATCACGGAACGGGGTAAAGAGCCAATGACAGTGGCCCTTTACCACTTATTCGCTCCGTCCAATGACAGAGCAATCACTTGTCAACAAACCGGAGCTTGTCCGGTGCAGCTCCTCCCCTCTCCTTGCACCGATCAGTACAGCAGCGATGGGGGCTTTCTCTGGAGTGCTCACAGTGGTGATCTGTGCCCATCCATGTAACATACATCCCTGGCTCATCCATGCTCCATATGTGCCCATCCATACTCCATCCATCCCTGGCTCATCCATGCTTCATATGTGTCCATCCATGTAACATCCATCCTTCCATCCCTGGCTCATCCATGTAACATCCATCCATCCCTGGCTCATCAATGCTTCATATGTGCCCATCCATACTCCATCCATCACTGACTCATCCATACGCCATCAATCCCTGGCTCATCCATGCTCCATCCATGGCTAAATCATGCTCATCCGTGCCACATCAGTGCTCATCCATGACGCATCCTTGCCACTACAGTGCTCATCAGTGTAAAAGTGTAATAGGTAGTCAAATTAGATTTGAAATGTATGTCCCTGATGGTGCTCCCTGCATCTTGGGCCTCTCTATGTGGCCAGGCTGTGTAAAAAGTCTCACACATGTGATATTGCCATACGCCAATGTATTTTGAGGAGTCATTTTTGCTATGTACATTCTAGGTGTTTGAAATAAATGGACTAAATAACATTCTAGGTGTTTGAAATAAATGGAAATCTTATAAATGGACGACTCTGTGTAAAAAAAAAAAAAAAAAAAAAAGAAAGAAAAGAAAAAAAAAGGCGTTTATTTTCTTTCCACGTTTTCTAAAAACTTGTGGAAAAAAAATGACATGTTCAAAAGACTCATTATGCCTCAAAGATTATACATTGGTGAGTTTTCTTTCCAAAAAGGGGTCATTTTGTGGACCTTTCCATTGTCCTGGTGCTCCAGGGCCTTCAAAAGTGTAAGAGGTAGTCAAAAAATTCAATGTGTAATTTATGTCCCTAGAACGCCTGATGGTTTTCCATGCATGTTGGGCCTCTGTATGTGGCCAAGCTGTGTAAAAGTCTCACACGTGGTATCGCCATACTCAGGAGGAGTAGTAGAATGTGTTTTGGGGTGTAATTTGTGGTATGCATACGCTGTGTGAGAGAAATAACCTGTTAATATGACAATTCTGTGAAAAAAAATAAATTAAAAAAAAATCTTAATTTTGCAAAGAATTGTGGGAAAAAATTACAACTTAAAAAAACTCACAATGCCTCTTACTAAATACACTGGATTGTCTACTTTCCAAAAAGGGGTAATATGGGGGGTATTTGTGCTGTCCTGGCTTGTTAAGGGTCTCAAGAAATTAGATAGGCAGTACATCAGGTGAGATCAATTTTGAGTGATTGGCACCATAGCCTGTAGACCCTATAACTTTCACAAAGACCTAATAATATACACTGATTTGGGTCATTTTTGCCAAAGAAATGTAGCAGTATAAATTTTGGCCAAAATGTATGAAGAAAAATTACTAATTTGCAAAATTGTATAGCAGAAACAAAGAGAAAAGCAATTTTTTATTTTTTTTCTTTACAAAATTTCGGTCTTTTTTCATTTATAAAAAAAACAAGTGGTGATCAAATACCACCAAAAGAAAGCTCTATTTGTGTGAAAAAAAAAAAAGGATAAAAATGTCATATGGGTACAATGTTGTCTGACTGAGTCATTGTCATTCAAAATGTGAGAGCACTGAAAGCTGAAAATTGGTCTGGTTAGGAAGGGGGTTTAAGTGCCCAGTGGGCAAGTGGTTAAGCTTGCAAATTACTACATTTGCCATACACCTTGCAATTTTCATTTCTTTTAAAGCTGAAGTATGGCCAAAAATTGTGGTCTTTTGCACATTAAAAACGGGTTGGTTCCAATAATGCGTGCCCCCTCTCTTTTTTTTTACCCCGACAGCAGTCTCCTGTTGGTGTCAAACTTCTGGCACAAGAAGAATTTTGCAAGCTTATATATATTTCAATGTTCCCCCCCAAGTATCCCATACGTGCCCCCAATCCTCACCATGTTTGGGCAGGTCCAGTAGAGATAAAATCCCATGCTGTCCACGCGAAGGGTAACCAAAGACTTGCTGCTATTTTCCTGGAAGAAATAAAAAGAAACCTCATGTCATTTTTATTGCTTATTTGGAGTCATTGCGTCCTGCAGATCATCATCTGTCATAAAAATACATCTTCAAATCTCAAAAGTTTTATGGCTTTTAGATTATGCCAAACTAGACAGTAAATTCCCGACCCTTTCCTGCAGGTGCTCATCTCTACCATAACATGGTCACTTGGTCCTCTCCACGGCCATGTTCTTCTTGAGAGCTTCTGCCGACTGACAGCATCCTTCTCTTCCCACCTCGCTCTTCAAGATGGTAACACCTATCCATAGTTTTTTATGTTAATTTAGTAGCTCAGCAGAGCATATAGGGACAGCAGTGCTCAGCTAATAAGTGTACTTCAGTCGTGTGCAACACATTTATAATTTTATTACATTCACTAAATGTTTAGTAGAATATAAAGTTATATCTGTTGTTTATATCAATTTTGAGAGAGATTATAAAAGGATTTTTATCTCTTTAATAAAAATTGATGTTAATACTTAACTCCTCTGTGCAATATATTATTGCACAGAGCGGTTGCTTACCTGCTCTTCTGGAGTCCCCCGTTAGCACTTCCTGCTCCTTCTTCCCAAGAGTGTCCCCCTCAGCAAGTCATGCACAGAGGGGAGCACCCATGTGGGCACACCCCTGAGCCAGACTGTGTGTGTTAATAGACACATACACAGAGCTTGGCTTGGTCATTCCCCCGCTCTGTCTTCACAGGATTTGACTGACAGCAGCAAGAGCCAATGGTTCTTGCTGCTGCCTGTGTCTCCTATGGGACCAGAAAGAGTAGGAGTGTTTATGCAGTGGAGGACAGCACTGGATAAGTGAGAGGAAGCAGGTAAGTGTTTAGGGATAGGGGAAAGCTGATGGGGATTTTACTGTATATACAACCACCAATATATAAAACCACCATTCAAACAATTATATTGGGGAGCATCCCTCTAATGCCAGTGGCTACGGTTACTGGAAAAGTAGCTGGTGCAGTGGCACTTCCTGGAGGGGTGTCTGCCTATAGCTGTAAATGGCGCGGGGGGGGGGGGGGATCTCGCAGTTGGAACCAGTGGCTGGAATTGCTGCTGCCTGGTAGACTATGTTTGTATATGGGTGGGTGGGGAATCAACAGCATTTCACTGTTCCTGTGGGGTTGCTGACAAACCATGTGTGTTCAAGTAGGAGCTAGCAGGCAATGTCTATAAAACTTGCGTCCGCAAAACTAGGAAATCAGTCAAAAGTCACCACTTCACTCTGTCACCCACTGATAAGAGGGCACTAGGTTCCATTTGTCGGTCATGTTTAGCTGCCATCTCTGCAATTCTTTATTCATTTATCTCCCTAAACTAGTTTTTCCTAGACCAGACTGCTTCAATAGTCTTCTGTGTCCTCCGCTCTGCAAGCCTTAACCTGCATTTACAACAAGATATTTCCTGCCAGACTTGCACTGCCAGTTTATCGTACAATTAATTGATAGATGCAGGTTAAATTGCTTTTTGCAAGCTAAAGAGCTTTACTGTTTCCTATGGGGTAGAACGTGAAAGGCCCTTTGGTCAACACAGAGGAAGCAGTGTGTTCTCACTGAGATTACCTGGACAGCCATAGATCAAGAACAGCGAGCTGGGTGCTAAGTAAACCTGACATAGGAGGGAGGGGGACTCACACCATGTTGTGACTGTTGTTAAACCTCAAGCACCAAAGTGTAAACCGCACTGTAAAGAAGGAAGTATGTCTAGGACAGTTAACTGAAGGGAGAATGACAGACAATTGAAAAACAAAGCAACACATTCCCGAAGCATAAAAACGTCATCATTCAATGAGAGAGTTAACTAATCCAACACAAACCAGTGTTGCCAGACTCTCCTGGATAAAAGGCAACTATGAAATCCCAAATGACAGAGACATATTCCAGAGGTTGTCACAGATTTCCACTATCTCTCCGATCTGCTGGATGAATGCCCGTATATTAGACAGCAACATTGTACAGTGCCAGTTGCGTTTCAGTAAGTGGAAAATAAAAATTAAATGTAATACAAACTAGTCTGCTTGAAACCCCACCCACAAACAAAGAAAAAAAAAAATGGGGGGGGGGGGGTTATTAGGCAAAAATCTGACCCTTCAGGCCTCATGTACACTGCTGCTGGTAAACAGCCTTTCAGAGGCAGTTGGATGCTTTTTCCAACTGCCCCTGAACTCATCCAATGTTATCTTATGTGTACATGTACACAGGTTTGTTTAATGTCATTTAAAGGCAGTTGTGTTTATAGGCTTTTCTTTGAAGGCAAAAAAATGAGTTCGAACGCCAAAGTTTCCGACATTTCAGACACCAAACGCAGCCGCGTTTCGTTTACAGGCATTTTTAATTTTTGGCTATTTTGAAAAAAAAAAAATTATTTTTTTCCCCAAACGCTTCTAAAACGCGAACGCGGCTAAACGCGGCAAAACGGACGATTTAAACGTGGGTTACTATCTGTCAAGTTAAGTCATTGAGGAGAGGTTGTAAAAACGTCTCGTGTACATTAAGCCAAACAGACCTCATCCAACATTGGAATCCAGCATCGAGCACATTTCACATGGGAAGACTGTAGCCTATAATTAGCTGCTCCAGTTTATGTCTCGGACTCTAATGTAATTTGTTTACTTGCACAGTCATTCACTATATGGATAACTAAATACATTTGCCTTGTTTTTGCTTTTCCTGGAAAAAGGCCTTCAGATACAGAGAAATGTACATTAGGGCCTGCTTTCTCCTTTTGTGGAAAGAAACTTGCACAGCGCTGATCGTACCAAATGCCCAAAATAGCAAAATGGAGATGTTTCTAAATACAGGAGAAGTGAAAAGACCAAAAATAATAGGCTTCCAAAGGATTTACACAAATTCTCTAACTAGCCAGAGAAAATTACATCAAATCATCTTCTTGCTCTATTAGTTCAAAACTAGAAGCGTCTTCGACTGCTCCTCTGGTCTGGTTGTGATCCTCACATGTCCATTGTAGGCGCTTTTGGCTCCAGACCGCAGTCAGCATGGGCACCCCAGCAGGTCTGCGGCTACGATGCACCATATGCAACAAACTGCAATGCATTGTACTCCGACACCTTCCTGTCAGAAACAGCATTAACTTTTTAAGCAATTTGAGCTACAGTAGCTCTTCTACTGTATTGGACTACATGGGTCAGACTTTGCTCCTCACGTGCATCAATGAGCCTTAGCCACCAATGACCCTGTCGCCAGCTTTCCTTGCTTGGACCTCTTTTGATCAGTCCTGGCCACTGCAGATCGTGAACGTCCCATAAGAGCTGCAGTTTTGGAGATGCCGTGACCCAGTTTTCTAGGCATTACAATTATACCCTTGTCAAATTCGCTCAAAACCTTTATGTTTGTCCATTTTGTCCAATTTTAGCATACCAGCTTTGGGGACATTATGTTCACGTGCTGCCCAATATATCCCACCCATGTTCAGGTGTCATTGTCACATGATATTCCCTTTACCAGTCATAATGCTATGACTGATTGGTGTGTATATATATATATATATATATATATATATATATATATATATATATATATATATATATATATATTTATTATACAAGATTTATATAGCGCCAACAGTTTACTCAGCGCTTTACAATGTATGAGGGGGACAACACAATTACAGTACAGTTCAATACAAAAGGTACAGGAGGGCCCTGCTCGTAGAGCTTACATTCTAAAGGGAGATTATATATATATATATATATATATATATATATATATATATATATATATATATATATATATATATATATATATATATATATATATATATATATATATATATATATATATATATAATATATATATATATATAAATATAAAAGGAGGAAGTGTCCAGTGACTCAAATCCAGCTAAAACAGATCTTTGGATAGATTTTTTGGGTGGAAAGTTTAGTATCTCAGACTGGTTTTTATTGCTATATGCAAAGCCTTCCCCTCATTTCCTACCCTATAGACAGATGGTAATTTTTAGCAGAGTGAGCAACTTCTGCAAGGTTTTAATTGCAGTCAAAGGTTTTAATGTGAGGTCTCTTTTGCAAACAAAAATCCTAAAGCCCCGTACACACACGCGGAATGTCGGGTTCAATAAAAAACGGCCGACATTCGGCCTGTGTGTAAGGCAGCCGGTCTGACAGAAGCCGGACGTTTAGCCGGTGTCTTGCTGAATAAGTTCCTTCGGCGGATAGGTTCCCCCCCTGTACTGCGCAGGCGCAGCGCCTGCGCAGTACGTAGTACTGTTGGCCGCCGGAGATAGCCGAAGCTCAAACGCTTCGATCAGCTGTACACGGCGCCTGCGCTCTGGGTCCAGATTCCTTTCCCTCTATCCAAGTGGACCTAGAGGGGGAATCTAAAAGTGCCGAGCGCAGCGAGGCCGTGCCCGAAGCGTGGCGAGCGGCCCTCTTACAGGCGCCGTGTACAGCTGATTTTCAGCTGTTCCGCTTCGGCTATTTCCGCCGGCTTCTACTGCGCATGCGCAGTAGAGGGGGAACTAATCCGCCGAGCGGAACTTTCTCGGCAGAACACCGGCTTCCGTTGGACAAGCAGGCTGGAAAACCAGCAGCTGACCGTCTTACGATCAGCGCTCTCAACCAATGGCTGAGAGCGCTGATCGGAGTGTTCTGGCAGAACACAACAGCTCAGCGTAGGAGATCTCTGTACGAACATCGAATAGTAGTGGCACTGACAGGAGCGGTCAGTTTTTTTTTCCTTCAACCTAGTGGGTTGAGCGAAAAAAAAAAACATTAGTGTTATCAGGCTTAACTCTTTCCCACTCCAGTTGGACTTTCAATTATAGTTTTGCCTGAACCTCCACAACTGAAAAGAAAAGCCAGTCAGGAAGTCACCAACAGTAATCAGTTAACAGTAGAATCAGCTTACATAGAGTTTCAAACAAAAATTAGAACAGAGTGGGTGTTAGATAAGACTCATTACTTTGTTTTTTAATCAGCAATGTTATTTCCTTGTAGATTTCTCTGTAAAAAGTCTTTCTATTAAAGTAAATTTGACATAAACAGAGCCAACAAATATTCTGACAAATTGCTTCTGCAAAACAAAACAAAAAAGGAATACGAGCCACAGCAATAAAGCATTTCTTAAGCTGACATAAGGGAAATTGCCATAAAATACTTATAGAGGACATGTCAAGGAGGAAGAGAGGAGAAATCAACCAGGTTCATCTAGGGTAGCAAGTTGCACTCTGAGCTCAGCTAGGGAATAAATCAAATCCGCTCAGAAAGACCGAGCTAAAGCAGCGCAATTCATCTGTTATAGCTTCTTGCAGTTACTTACTATAAGCAAATGTTACTTATAAACTTTAAACTAGAAGTTAAACGTAACACAACTATACAAGGCTAAGTAAAATGTTCTTCTACAGCAAAGACAACGTATGAAATGTAAAGGAGTGTAGGGCACTCTGGATAACAGAACTGGCCAGAGATCATGTCCGCAATATGGGATGGATGCAGATGGAAGTGGGAAGCAATTCTCTGCTAGAATTATAAATGAACAAAGCTCATTATGGTAGATAAGGTGGAAAGTCCAGTGCAGGTGGTCCCAGTGGCGGCTGGTGCTCAAATTTTTTTTTTGAGGGGGGGGGGGGGCGCAAACGAACTAAAAAATTTAAAAAAATATTGAAATAAAAACATCAATTGCAGCCTCACTGTGCCCATCACATGCAGCCACCTGTGCCCATCACATGCAGCCACCTGTGCCCATAACATGCAGCCACCTGTGCCCATAACATGCAGCCACCTGTGCCCATAACATGCAGCCACCTGTGCCCATAACATGCAGACTCTGTGCTCTATCAATTGCAGCTTTGTGCCCATAATATGCAGCCACTGTGCCCGCCCGCTGTCTGCCCGGCACTTACCCCATTGTAGGGGTGGGTCAGGTGGCGAGCTGTGGGACGGTAGCGCGGCAAAACATGCTGTGTCCTCCAACTCCTCCGTGGTGTCTTCTTCCTGTTATCCTTGGCGCCAATGGGATCGCCTCTGCCTTCAGCCAATCAGGTGCCTGGTATTACATCCAGGCCTCCTGATTGGCTGAGCGGCAGTTCTGTGTTAAAGCAAATATTCATTTGCTTTGCTCACACACCTGGGTGCACTGCGAGCGCAATTGTTTGCGCTCGCAGTGCACCTTTTTTGACACCTATTAGAGCCTTTGGCTCTAATCAGGTGCTTCAAAAACACCCCTTGCCGCAGTAATTCAGGCGCACGGTGCCGAAAAGGGGCTGGAAGCCTGAATAGGGGGTGGCTACAGTGGCTGTGGATAGATTCATGCAATGCATGAATCTATCCAGTATACACAGAGGAGGTGGCTGGAGTGTCATTACCCTCAAGTGGATGTCTACAGCAGCAGGACTATTGGGGCTAATTCAGTCACTACTGGCCAATAAGGTTTAGAGCCTTGGTATATTTGTGTTGTGTTTTTAGAACTTATGAATGAACAATTGCCAATTGCAAACGTTTTCAAAAGTATATTAGCCACGGCAACGTCCCCTCAGGGTGGAGCATTAACACCCTGCACTCACAGTATGATCTCGATATTCAGGGTTGAATGACACTGGGTGTCATTCAACCTGAATAAAAAGGACATTTCGTAGATTTTTTTTTAAAAAGAAGCCTAGGAGTAAAGCCTAGTACACACCCCTAGTTTACGAAAAAAAACCTGACAGCTTCGTTTGGAGCCGCTGTACTAACGATCCGATGTTCTATTGTGTTCTGACAGGGGAATGGCCCCCCAGCCAGAACATTCCAGCCAATGGCTGAGAGCGCTGATTGGGAGCCCGCCGGCTGCTGGTTTTCCAGCATGGTCACCCGACAGAAGCCAGCCAAATGGCCAGCTTCTATCGAACCGGCTGCCATACACATGGGCCGAATGTCGGCTGATGGCGTCCGACGTTCAGCCGGTGTATACTGGGCTTTATGCGTTAAACAAAGGAAACGGTAATCTGAAAATGGGATAACTGGGATCAGGTATTTCAATGAGTCACGTTTACTTAACAGCTCAGGTGTCCGTTTTTTATCAGCTTTGCCACTTTACAGTGGAATCAAAATAGATTTCAGAGCATCTTAAAAGGGAGTTGTGAAAGCTCTGGAAGTGTACAAAAGGATTCCTAAAAACGTCGGCAGCTATTGTTCCAGAGCAAGGCAGAAGGAATATACAAAAGAAATTACCGTATATACTCGAGTATAGGTCGAGTTTTTCAGCACATTTTTTTGTGCTGAAAGTGCCCCCCCTCGACTTACTCGAGTCAAGCACTTTTCTGCAGCAAAAAATTTCATTTTCCGTAACGATTTTGGGGCCCCGTATCTCAGGGCCACTTGGTGCTAGGAACCCCAAATTTGGTGTGCAAACCCAGTGGAACTGGTTCCATAACATATCCAAAGATGGAGTTCCTAGCACCAAGTAGCCCCGAGATACAGGGCCACAAAACCGGTTCGGAAAAATTTTGGCTGCAGCTAGGGGGCATCTAGGAACCCTTAACTACCGAGTTTGAAGTTCGGGGGACCTATGGCTGCAAATGGGCACAGTGAGGCATGCAAATGGGCACAGTGAGGCTGCAAATGGGCACTGTCGACCCTCTT